>SNVD02005826.1:0-23331 GCA_013180625.2 Boswellia sacra
TTTAGGAGCATCAACGCACAAAGTATAGTCATCCGTACTTTATAAATTTTAAACACAGCATTTTGAGGAAGTGAAGGGAAATATTTACGAAGGTTCGATAGAAAGATATCAGCATCCATTGAAGAGAAGAAAAGGAGAGATATTACCGATAATGCGATTGAGTTTGTTCTTCTCCCAGATATGCACGTTTCAAAACTTCGAACAATGGCTTTAACTCCCGTTTGAATGTTTCCTCAAGCTATTGCACAACTGAACTCGAAGCACGGAATAATCAAATTAAACACAAGAAAAGAAAAGAAAAGAAAAGAAAATAGAGACACATAAAAGAAATAAAACACAAGAGCAAATGAAAGTCAAAAACAAACAACAAAGCAAATGAGACAAATGGCAAAGAGACATAAAACCTGATCAATTATAATAGCCCATGAGAGGAATCTCCTCGAAACACAAAAATTGATCAATACTACCTTCTTTTCTTTGTCTCTTTTTATTTATATTTCAAAAACATTGGGTTGCCTCCCAATAAGCACTTAGTTTAACGTCCTCAGCCTGACGTTATCTGTCCTCACCCATCAAGATAAGTTGGCTCGTAGAGATGTACCTCATCGATGTCTGCATCACTGAATTCTCATAGTAAGGCTTCAACCTGTGCCCATTCACCTTGAATACTTTATCCGTTTTTAAGCTCTTGATATCCACTGGAAATAACTTGAGGCGAGAATGAAATAAAAGAACTTTCTATCCCACTTCAAAATTCTTCCTGGAGATCATTTTATCATGAAATGCCTTAGTTCTTTCCTTGTAAATTCTGGAATTCTCATAGGCATCATTTCTAAGTTCTTCCAATTCTTGCAGTTGAAGCTTCCTTTGTTCTCAGCAGCATCCATCTCCATGTTACAAAGCTTTACTGCCCACCATGCTTTGTGTTCGAGCTCTACTGGAAGGTGACATGGCTTACCATAGACTAACCTATACAGAGACATACCAATAGGTGTCTTGTAAGCAGTCCGGTATGCCCAAAGTGCATCATTAAGTCGTAGGCTCCAATCTTTTCTGTTCGGATTCACTGTCTTCTCGATAATGGACTTGAATTCTCGATTTGAAACTTCAACTTGACCACTAGTTTGTGGATGATATGCAGTAGACAACTTATGAGTGATGTGTATTCTTTGAGCAAGGTTTCAACAATGATCGTTGCAGAAGTGTGTCCATGTATCGCTAATCATGTGGCTCTTGGTGTCAAATCTCGCAAAAATGGTTTAGATTTTCACAAAAATTACAACAACTTGGAATCATTAGTTCTCGTGGCTTTTGCTTCTACCCATTTAGAACCTAATCCACAGCAAGTAAATGTAAACATTACCAAATGATGAAGGAAAAGGACCCATGAAATCAATACCCCACACATCAAAATCTCGACATAAGTATAGGAGTTTGGGCATTTGATTTTGGCACTTAAATTACCTGTCTCCTTTGGACACCGAGTCACAAAGCTTTGACCAGAACAGATTTATGCATCTTTGAACAATGATGGCCAGTAGAATACACAATCAAGAACTTTAAGGGCTGTTCTTTTTGGTCCGAAGTGACCTCCACATGCATAAGAATGACAGAAGGTTAAAATTGAATTAAATTCAGATTCAGAAATGCACCTTCTTATTACTTGGTCAGAACAATACTTCCATAAGTACGGATCATCCCATATGTAATACTTGGCAATGTTCTTGATCTTGTCTCTTTGAGCTCGAGTCAAGTCATGTGGTAGATTTTTGGTAACTAAGTAGTTAACAATATCTGCATACCAAGGGGCTACTACATTTAGAGACAATAATTGTTCATCTGGAAAACTTTCTTGTAATGGCAGTGTATTCTTATCATGGACAATGCGACTGAGATGGTCTGCAACTAAGTTTTCACTTCCCTTCTTGTCTTTGATTTCCAAGTCAAAATCCTGTAAAAGGAGTATCCACCTGATAAGTCTTCGGTTTAGGCATCTTTCTTGTGAGCAAAGTACTCAAAGATGCATGATAACGGACAGAAACGGTTACTTTTAGTAACAATCAAACTAAGATCGACAACTTTTCTAAAGCAAAAATAACCGCTAGCAGCTCTTTCTCAGTGGTAGAATAATAAGTTGAGCATCATTTAAAGTCCGAGATGCATAGTAAAGGCATGTGGAATTTTGCCAATTCGTTGACCCAAAACGGCACCCACAGCGTAGTCACTTGCATCGCACATGATCTCGAATGGATGATTCCAATTAGGAGAATGGATTACTGGAGCCGAAGTCAAGAGTTCCTTCAGTTTCTCAAATGCCTCTTTGCATTTCTCATCAAATTCAAAGCCCACATCATTCTGTAATAATCTGCATAGGGGCAATGCTATCTTCGAGAAATCTTTTATGAATCTACGATAAAAACCTGCATGACCAAGAAACGAACGAATATCCCGCACACTTGTGGGAGGTGGTAAGGAACATATAAGATCTATCTTGGATTTATCAACCTCTATACCCTGAGCAGAAATAACATGTCCCAAAACTATACCCTGATCTACCATAAAATGACATTTCTCCCAATTCAGAACAAGGTTAGTTTCTATACATCTTTGAAGTATAAGGTAAGGTTGTCAAGGCATTTATCAAAAGAATCACCAAAAACACTAAAGTCATCCATAAATACCTCAATAATGTTCTCAACATAATCAGAGAAAATACTTACCATACACCTTTGGAAAGTGGCAGGGGCATTGCAAAGACCGAAGGCATGCGTCGATAGGCAAATGTACCGGATGGGCATGTGAATGTAGTTTTCTCTTGATCCTCAGGGGCAATGACAATCTGATTATATCCTGAATAGCCATCAAAAAAACAATAATGAGAATGACCTGCTAATCTCTCCAGCATTTGATCAATGAATGGCAAAGGAAAGTGATCCTTGCGAGTTACAGAATTGAGCTTTCGATAATCAATACAAACTCGCCACCCGGTTTGGATACGAGTGGGAACTAGATCATTATTGTCATTCTTAACCACCGTAACACCAGATTTCTTTGGAACAACTTGGACTGGACTCACCCACTTGCTGTCCGAAATTGGATAAATCACACCCACATCTAACAATTTTAGGATTTCTTTCTTGACAACTTCCATCATGGGAGGATTCAACCTCCGCTGTGCTTCTCTAGTGGGCTGGGATCCCTCTTCTAACAAGATGCGGTGCATGCATACGGCTGGACTAATACCTTTGATGTCAGCGACTGTCCACCCAATAGCCGTTTTGTGATCTCGGAGCACTCGGATGAGTTTCTCTTCTTGTAATTGTGCAAGACCCTTTGCTATTATGACTGGCAAAGTATCTTTCTCACCTAGGAATACATGCTTCAAATGATCCAGAAGAGGCTTAAGCTCCAAGGTAGGTGCTTTCATCATGGAAGGTAGAAGTTTCTCATTAGATAAAGGCAATTCAATGTACGAAACATCATACCTGTTTGTGTTGATAGCTATAGTCTCATCCAAGCTTTCCACAGCTTTCTCCACTTCTTTAGACACTTGTATCAACTTCCTCGATTCTCTGGAATTTTCTGCCCTAATGTGCTCACTAATGGCTACTTCCAATGCATCCTTGCGAGTTAACTCAAAAAGTTGTTGTGCCAAAGAATCAATAACATCAACTGCAAAAACAGAATGCAAGTCCCTAGGGTACCTCATTGCCTCAAAAATATTGAAACGAATCACCTCGCCATCAAATTCCATGGTAAGAGTGCCATCATGAAAATCAATCTTAGTTTGGGCAGTTTTCAAGAATGGTCTCCCCAAAAGAATCGGTGTTGGATTGGGAGATGTCTCATCCTCCATTTCCAGAACATAGAAGTCTGCTGGAAAAACCAATTGATTTACCTGCACAAGCACATCTTCCACAACTCATTTGGGATATGCATTAGAACGATCAGCAAGTTGAATTACAATACCAGTTTCCGTAAGAGGTCCAAGATTCAAGGAAGCATAAATAGAATAGGGCATGACATTAATTGATACTCCTAAATCTAACATAGCTCTTTCAAACTCGGTATTACCAATAGTGCATGGAATGGTGAACGTACCTGGATCTTTGCATTTCGGAGGAATTTTTCTTTGCAATACAGCTGAAACTTTTTCGCCCACACTTACCTTCTCATTTCCTTTCAACTTCCTCTTGTTGGTGCATAACTCTTTCAGAAATTTTGCATAACGAGGCACTTGCTTGATAGCATCCAGAAGTGGTATGGTTACCTCGATCTTGCGAAAAGTTTCCAGGATTTCTTGTTCTTGTTCCTCCTTCCTTGATTTTGCAAATCTGCTAGGAAAAGGTGGAGGAGTAACATATGAAGGAATATGGGTTTTAGGATTTACCTTAGAAGATGATGTTTTATTCATGGTGGGAGTGGTGTCATCCCCTTCATCAGTTTGTGATTTCTTTGGTGGAATCTCTAATTGCTTCCCACTTCTCAAAGTTACAGCACTAGCATTCTCTCTTGGATTGATCACCGGCTGAGAAGGTAATTTTTCTGAGCTTTGACTCTCAAATTTGCTCATGTTAGTGGCCAATTGTCCCATTTGATTTTCCAGGTTTTGGATACTTGCCCTAGTTTCTTGCTGAAATTGCATTGTGTTAGTGGCAAGTGCTTTAAAAATATCCTGGAGAGACATACCTGAATTTTGTGGAGCTGGTTGTGGTGCTGGTTGTGGTTGTGCTTGAAATTGTTGCTGCACCCTTGGTTGATTGAAACCTGGTGGTCGATTTGGTATGGCATTTGGGGCAATTGGTTGATGATTCCCATATCTTAAATTAGGGTGATCTCTCCATCCAGCATTGTAAGTATGGGAGAAAGGGTCATACCTGTGCCTTGGTTGTCCTGGAAATCCACCCATGGCATTGGCTTGTTCTGTATCTCCTTCTTGCAAAGTTGGACACATGTCAGTTGGATGGTCCATGGCAGCACATACCCCACATGCATAAGATTGCTGCATATGTCCTATAGCCATTTTTTTTTTAAGAGAGGTTAGTTCACAAAGTTGTTGTTCAATGTTTGAAGTACTTACCTCATTTACTCTTTTTGGTAGTTGTGGCTCAAATTGACTGCTGAATTGTTGGGAGTTCGCTGCCATGTCACTAATCAAACGTCTTGCAACGTTCGGTGTTTTATTAACTAGTGCTCCACCATTAGCAGCATCAATGATACTCCTTTCCATTGGTAGGAGACCCTCGTAGAAATATTGAATTAGGAGTCCATCACTAATTTGGTGGTTTGGACAGCTAGCACATACCCTCTTAAATCTCTCCCAATATTCATGAAGTGATTCTCCATTGTGTTGTCGAATGCCACTAATATCTTTTCTAATATTTGTAACTTTCGAGGCTGGAAAGTATTTCTCCAAAAAGAGTTTACTCATCTCATTCCAAGTGGTACTGGTACCTGGTGGTAGGTAGTATAACCAATCTTTTGCCGAATCTGCTAATGAGCATGGGAAAGCTCTCAATTTAATTTGCTCTTCAGAAACGCCAGTTGGCTTCATACTTGAGCATACCACATGAAATTCTTTGAGGTGTTTGTTCGGATCCTCTCCTGCAAAACCATGAAATGTAGGCAAGAGATGAATCAGTCCAGATTTAAGTTCAAAATCTATCTCAAAAATGGTGCTTATGCATAGCGGTTGTTGATCAATAATTGGAGCCGCTAACTCCTTAAGAGTCTGATCGTTTTCCATCGCCATTGCTTCCGATTCAGATTTGATTGAACTGCAAGAAGATGGGAGGGAAGTATGTCGTGCAAGGTAAATTCTGGAGGTGGAGTTGAAATTGACCGATTTAGCCTTAAATTCGAGGATTGGAGAAACTCCTTAATTCTCTTAAGTCGTTGATCCGCTTCTCCCTCGGACATAAAAGCCTAAACACAAACAATCAGGAAATAACAATCAAGAATCAGTAGTAAAAACATAATAACAAATGATTAGAAAAATCAATCCCCGGCAAACGGTCGTGATAGGTGTCTATTTATGTATTACTTTTATATCAATTCGTCCATGTTTCTTAGCTATATTCCTGGGTATTTTTATGTTTTTGTGTGGTTTTGATGTTTGTAGGAGTTTTGGAGCAACTTGCGCAAAAATGGAGTAAAACCCTTCATTTTCACCTCTGCTAGTCAGTGATCTTCTCGGATTTAATTGTATTGATATACAATGAACCCGACGACATGTTATATACCGTTGGAAAGCTCTCGAAGTCTATGTTCTGGAGAAATTACGGTTTATAAATCCATTCAGTGTACCAAAAGTTGTAATCAAAACAGTGTGAGATGTATAGAAATATAATTCCACAAGTCACTGTAGCATGTATAATACGGGACACTGTAGCAAATAACTGTAGCAGAGTATTTAAACACATTTTAGGGTTTTATTTTCATAACTTGAAGAGGGGAGAACGTGGTGGAGGCCTCAGCTCTGGAATTCTTTCATCTCTTGGAGTTCTTGAAGGAGAAAGGAAGCTTGGAAAGAGGAAGAACTACAAACCAAAGAGAATTACATCAAATTTGCTAAGTTTTTCCCTTCCCTTTCATTTTCTGGAATGTCTCCATGTTGTATTGTATTTACCCCGTTCTTACACATGTGTAACTGAATCTGAATTGGTTGAGGGTGATTTCAAAGCCCCTGATATGGTTTTTGTAAGTTGATTGTGTAAGGAAGTGTTATCCAATTCTCTAATTGAAGTTGCTTGTATTCTCCCATATTTAATGCTTATGATTGCTTGCTGATTGTATTTGAGTGGCCAACTGAATATAATCTGGTTGTGATTTATTGCTAGACTAGAAAACTTGATCCGTAATTGTCTTGAATTTCTAATCATTAGTAGCAAAATTGTGATCAGAGATTGCAATTGGAGAATATAAACTAAGTTAAATAATCCGAGCTTGTGTGTTTATTGCTTAGATCAACCTGTCTTTCTTTTCATAATGCATCCATTGAATTAAATTTAGAGAGCTTGTTCTAGGTTGTTGAATGGATAGAGATTAAGTAAAGAGCCTATTTTATTTAACAACAAAGTAAGGAAAGATGGGGATAACAGAGCTTGTTGTTATCTACGGTTGATAACTTCAATGCTGTAATTGGATTACAATTCTATGTTAATTCACAAATTCATATCTTGTGGCAGAGAATGAACTCTTAACCAAGTGTCTCCCATTGATTTTTAATTCAAATTTACTTTCTGTTTTGTTATTCTTTACTTGCATTCTTATTTCATTTAGTAAAGCATTCAACAAAAATCCCCCCCTGTTTAGTTTATTGTTGCTGGAAATAACAAATTCAATTAGAATCAATCTCGTGGGAACGATATCTTACTTATCACTTTATTACTTGTGCGACTAGTATACTTGCTAGTTTCGAACGCATCAAGTTTTGGCGCCGTTGCCGGGGATTGATTTTCTAATCGATTTGTTATTTTGTTTTCATTGTTGATTCATATTTTCTTTGTTTTCTTTTCTGATTGTTTGTGTTTAGACAACATGGCAGTAAACTTCTATCAATTCAGTAGCGGATTTGAGCCACAAGTACCATGGAGAGTAAATGAGGTAAGCACTCGAAACATTGAACAACAACTTTCTGAGCTAACCTCTCTTGTGAAAAACATGGCTGTAGGAGATATGCAAAAATCTTATGAATGTGGGATATATTCTATGATGGAGCATCCAATCGACATGTATCCAACTTTACAAGAAGAATATATGGAACAAGCCAATGCCATGGGTGGATTTCCAGGACAAACGAGGCAATGGTATGATCCTTTCTCAAACAATTACAATGCTGGATGGGAAGATCACCATAATTTCAGTTACTGGAATCATCAACCAATCACTCCAAATGTGATACCAAATCGGCCACAAGGTTTCAATCAACCTAGAGTGCAGCAACCTTTTCAAATGCAACCACCACAATGCCACATCCAGCACCGCAACCAGCTTCACAAAACTCAGGTATATCTCTCCAGGACATTGTTAATGCACTTGCCACTAACACAATGCAATTCCAGCAAGAAACTGGGGCAAGTATCCAAAATCTCGCAAATCAAATGGGACAATTGGCTACTAGCATGAGCAAATTCGAGGGCCAATGCTCAGAACAATTATCTTCTCAAACGGTGATCAATCCAAGAGAGAATGATTGTGCGATAACTTTGCGAGTGGAGAGCAAATGGAAACTGGGGCAAGTATCCAAAACCTGACAAAGAAATCACAAACTGATGAAGGAGATGACACCACTTCCACCATGAACAACACATCATCTTCTAAGGTCGATCTTGAAACTCAAATTCCTTCTTATGTTATTCCTCCACCATTTCCTAGTAGATTTGCAAAATCAAAGAAGGAGGAACAAGAACAAGAAATCCTGGAAACTTCCCACAAAATCGAGGTAAATATACCACTTCTGGATGCTATCGAGCAAGTACCTTGTTGTACAAAATTTCTTAAGGAGTTATGCACCAACAAAAGAAGGTTGAAGGGAAATGAGAAAGTAAGTGTGGGGGAAAATGTTTCAGCTGTATTGCAAAGAAAAATTCCTCCGAAATGCAAAGATCCAGTTGACGTTGTTGATTCTTTGCCACAACAATATTTCGAGTTAACTCGCAAGAATGGATTGGATGTAGCTAGTGGTGAGCATATAGGGACAGAAAATTCCAATGAGTCAGGAATTTTGATACAAGTGTCCAAGGAAATGGAGGAAGCTGTGGCAAGCTTAGATGAGACCATAACAATAACCACAAATAGGTATGATGTTTCGTACATTCAATTTCCTTTATCTAATGAGAAAATTCTTCCTTTTGTGATGACAGCCCCTGCCTTGGAGCTTAAGTCACTTCCAGATCATTTGAATCATGGATTCTTGGGTGAGAATGATACTTTGCGAGTTACAATGGAAATGGGCCTTGCACGAATACAAGAAGAAAAACTCGTCCGAATACTTACAGATCACAAAATAGCTATTGGGTGGACGATTGCTAACATCCAAGGCCCAGCCATATGCATGCACCAATTCTTGTTGGAAAAAGGATCCAAGCCCCCTAGAGAAGCACAGCGGAGATTGGACCCTGCCATGATGGAACCAACGTCGGGCTGAGGACGTTAAACCAAGCGCTTATTCGGAGGCAACCCAATGTTTTTGAAAAATAAATAAAAAAAGAAAAAGACAAAAAAAATTAGGTAATAATGATCAATTTTTATGTCTCGAGGAGATTCCTTTCGTAGACCATCAAATTGACCAGGTTTTATCTCTCTTTGCCATCTGTCTCATTTGTTTTTATATTTCTTTTACTTGTTTTTTACTTTTGTTTGTTATTGTGTTGTTATCTCTTTTATGTGTCTTTAGTTTCGTTTCTGCTCTTTTCTTTTTCTTTCTTTTGTTCAATTTGATTACTCTGTGCTTTAAGCTCATTTGTGCAGCAGCTTGTGGAAACATCTAAACGGAAGCTGAAGCCATTGCCCGAAGGTTTGAAACGTGCACATCTTGGAGAAGAAACAGACTCAATCGCATTATCGGTAAATATATCTCCTTTTCTTCTCTTCAATGGATGCCGATATCTTTCTATTGGAACCTTCTAAATAATTTCCATTCACTTCCTCAAAAATGCTGCGTTTAAAATTTATAAAGTACGGATGACTAGACTTTGGGCATTGATGCTCTTAAATGTGCCTGCTGATATCGATGGCTTATCGAAGCCAAGGTGAGATTGTCCGGTGAGCCGGACATTAATCTCGCAAAATACATGCCTGGGCTAGGAAAGAGCTACTACGCCAAGAGGCGAAGAGCGAAAAGGTTACAAGTATGTTGTAAATGTGCTAGATGGAATTGTAACCAGACTTGTCGTTCATTAGGTTTTGCGTACAGGAATAGAGAAGATAAACTTGCATTTATTAAGAATGGTTTGAGTAATGAGTCGCTGGATAATGTTTTGTTAACTCTCGAGTCACATTCTTGTGGACTTCTTCAGCGTGAATTGCTTAATCTATGGACACAATTTCGTGATGAATTGCAGTGTTATAGTCTAGGGAATCTGACTAAAAACGACCCTGTTTGCAGTTTATAAGAAAACTGGATGGGAAGCAAATCCCCGACTCATAGAAGGCGTTTCAGCCGTTACTGGACGTAAAACCAGAGGAAGATGTGAGCCACAATCACAACTACTTGTATATTTGAATGTGGGTTGTTGTTGTCGAATTTTATTTCTTTCTTGTTTCGTTTGATCTGATTATCAATGTTGTTTTGTGTGTTGTTGTTGTTTGTTGATTTTGTTTGTTTTAATTTCAAGTTTTCTTTGTGACAAACCATATGACGACCCTATGGCATAAGTACACGTGGGAGACAAGTGTGGAGGTTTTGTCAACCTCCACCGAAAGTGGATCTCTATTTTTTATGCTTCACGTGGCAGACAAGTGTGGGGGTTTTGTCAAACCCCCGCCGAAAGTATATCTCCATTTTCCATGCTTCACGTGGGAGACAAGTGTGTAGGTTTTGTCAAACCTCGCCGAAAGCATATCTCATTTTTTCAAATCTTGGGGTGATAAATCTGCATCGAGCAACCCCCACCGAAAGTATGTCCCCATGTGTCAAAAATTTGAGAGTTTTATGGGTGTATATATACATTCTGCATATTTTCATATGTCATTCCATAACCTGTCTTGCAATTGAAAAGCATAATATCTAACGTGTCTTACACAAGATTAGAGCACTTGTAGAAATGGAGAAAACACCAATTCAGCGATTCCGCAAAATATGCGTATTTTGCGGATCGCAATTTGGTAAAGATGGAGAGTTTACCACAGCAGCTCTTGATCTTGGTAGGACATTAGCTGCGAGGGGTATTAATTTGATTTATTGAGGGGGTAGTCTTGGGTTAATGGGGTGTGTGTCAACAGCTGCATCCCTAGGAGGGAGCAAAGTTCTCGGCATTATCCCTAAACCATTAGCTGTACGAGATATCGTAGGCAACACAATCGGGGAAGAGTTAAAGGTCTCTAGTATGCATGAGCGTATTGCACATATGGTTGTTAAGTCCGATGCATTTATAGCTTTGCCGGGTGGTTATGGTACATTAGAGGAGATATTTCAAATAACCTCTTGGGCACAGCTAAACATCCATCGGAAACCCATTGGTTTGTTAAATGTTAATAATTTTTTTGATGGTTTGTTGTCCTTTCTTGATCAAGCTGTAGAAAAAAAATTTCATCTCACCGTCAGCAAGGCAAATGCTGGTTACAGCTTCAACTGTAGGAGAGTTAATTGACAAACTACAAGAATTCGTCTATTTACCTGATCCAACAATGGCTCGGATAAATTGGTTTGGAGAAGGCAACAAAAGGCGTCAACTGGATTTAACCCTCCATCTGTAATCTCTATTTGCTGGTTTGCTTCGTTTTTGTTGGCTTTCTTTTTAGTGTGTTTATTTGAGATTTTTCATTTCATTTCTTTTGAGTTTTTTTAGGTTATTTCTTTCATCCCAGGTAATATTTTCTAATCTCGGTTTTTAGAGTGGTGGCTTAAAAAGTTCAAGTTCTCTTGAAACGCATTCTGGATCTCTTCAATCCATAATGGCTGAATAAGGAGGCTAACTTCTAAACTTTGTAGACCCATTCTAACTAACTTGTTTTTGTTTGCTGATTTGTTGGACTTTATTATTTTCTGAGTAAGTTTAGTTTTATGTAATTTCGAGTTATTGTGTGTTTTTGTTTTTACCAGTTTTGATTCGAAAAAAAAAACATTGTGGAAAAACCTGAGAATGGCAGAATATGGGGTTTTCTTAACTCTTGAAACGCATTCTCTCTTAATAAATCTGTAGTTTGTTTATTTCATGTTGTTTGAAGTGTCTTGTTTCTTGTTTTGTTTTTTCATAATAAAGGTATATAGGCTGAAACCTTAAGTCTGCGGGCTACTAGTCCTAAGGATTGTTGAAATATACAATCTTGACTCAGGTGTAACAACGCCACGTACCTCTTTTCTTGCATTTTGTGGGTCGATGATAAGATAATGATTGAATTAATAATAACTCTTGGAAAATGATAAATGATGCATGGATCTGTGTGCTTGAAAATGTTTATTGGTTTTCGCTTTGCTTTTGATTCCTTGCGCAACATTGAGCACTGAGCTATTATCACTGAGTTATTTGTTCACTTAGAGAAAGTTTATGTAATGTAAATGTTTCTTCAGATTTCAATGAATTCTAGAACTTGTTTGATGGTCACTCGAGGCGAAATCCTAGACTGTGCAACATTGGGGGAATGATTTAGGCCATCTTTGGACCGTTTGAGCCTTAATAGCCAACCTTGACTGAAATTGATCCCTAGTTACCCTTTTGAGCCTCTGTAAGCCTTTTTCTTTGTTAACTCACTAAAAGATTTCCTAACCTCAAATGAATTTGTTCCAAACAGTTTATCCCTTACCTATGAGCATGTAGATCATTCATAATGAAAACCGTTTGATCCAATGAGAGTTTACGTGTTCTGGATAATCCATGCTGATATTTTGAAATGCATTTTAACCTTGTCTTGCACTTTAATTGCATAATACCTAACCTGCATCATTGTCTTACATAAGTTTAGAGCACTTTTAGAAATGGAGAAAGCACCAATTCGAAGATTCCAAAATATATGTGTATTTTAGATAGGTGTCTATTACCCTAGTGTATTACTTTATATCAATTCTCCATGTTTCTTTGCTATATTCCTGGTATTTTTATGTTTTTGTGTGGTTTTGATGTTTGTAGGAGTTTTGGAGCAACTTGCACAAAAAATGGAGGTAAAACCCTTCATTTTCAACTCTGACTAGTTGAATTTTTTTTGCCTTTCGAAACTAGCAAGTATACTAATCGCACAAGTAATAAAGTGATAAGTAGATATCGTTCCCACGAGGATTGATTCTAATTGAATTGGTTATTTCCAGCAACAATAAACTAAACAGGGGAGATTTTTGTTGAATGATTTACTAAATGAAATAAGAATGCAAGTAAAGAATAACAAAACAGAAAGTAAATTTGAATGAAAAATCAATGGGAGACATCTGGTTAAGGGATCCTTCTCTACCACAAGATAGGGATTTGCGAATTAATCATAGAATTGTCATCCAATTACACCATTGAAATTATCAACCGTAGATAACAACAAGCTCTGTTATCCCAATCTTTCCTTACTTGTTGTTAAATAAAACAAGCTCTTTATTTAATCTCTATCCATTAAACAACCTAGAAGAAGCTCTCTAAGTTTAATTCAATCGAAGCATTACGATGAGAAAGATAGGTTGATCTAAGCAATAATCACACAAGTTCGGATTATTTAACCAGGTTGTATTTTCCAATTGCAATCTCTGATCACAATTTTGCTACTAATGATTGGAAATCATGACAATTACGAATCAAGATTTCTAATCTAGCAATAGACAACAACAGATTATATTCAGTTGGCCATTCCAAATACAATCAGTAAGCAATCATAAGCATTAGATATGGGAAAATACAAGCAACTTCAATTAGAGAATTGGATAACAATTTCTTACACAATCAACTCACAAAATCCATATCAAGGCCTTTGAAATCACCCTCAACCAATTCAGATTTAGTTACACATATTCAATCAGAATAACAAATACAATACAGAGAAATTCCAGAATTGAAAAGGAAAGAAAGAACTTAGCAAATTCTTTGAAAATCTTCTTTGTAGATGAATCTTCTTGGAATTGTAGTTCCTCCTCTTTCAAAATCTTCTTTCTCCTTCAAGAACTCCAAGGGATGAGAGAAATCCAGAAATGCAGACTCCTCCCACGTTTTCCCCTCTTCAAGTTATGAAAATAAAACCCTAAAATGTGTTTAAATACTCTGCTACAGTAACTGCTACAGTGTCCCGTATTATACATGCTACAGTGATTTGTGGAATTACATTTCTATACTTCTCACACTGTTTTGATTACAACTTTTGGTACACTGAATGGATTTATAAACCGTAAATTTCTCCAGAAAATAGACTTCGAGAGCTTTCCAACGGTATATAATATGTCGTCGGGTTCATTGTATATCAATACAATTAAATCCGAGAAGATCACTGACTAGCAGAGGTGAAAATGAAGGGTTTTACTCCATTTTTGTGCAAGTTGCTCCAAAACTCCTACAAACATCAAAACCACACAAAAACATAAAAATACCAAGGAATATAGCAAAGAAACATGGACGAATTGATATGAAAATGATATATAAATAGACACTTATCACTAGTCAGTGATATTCTCGGATTTAATTGTATTGATATACAATGAAACCGACGACATGTTATATACCGTTGGAAAGCTCTCGAAGTCTATTTTTTGGAGAAATTTACGGTTTATAAATCCATTCAGTGTACCAAAAGTTGTAATCAAAACAGTGTGAGATGTATAGAAATATAATTCCACAAGCACTGTAGCATGTATAATACGGGGCACTGTAGCAAGTCACTGTAGCAGAGTATTTAAACACATTTTAGGCTTTTATTTTCACAACTTGAAGAGGGGAGAACGTGGTGGAGGCTGAAGCTCTGGAATTCTTTCATCTCTTGGAGTTCTTGAAGGAGAAAGGAAGCTTGGAAAGAGGAAGAACTACAATCAAAAGAGAATTACATCAAATTTGCTAAGTTTTTCCCTTCCCTTTCATTTTCTGGAATGTCTCCATGTTGTATTGTATTTACCACGTTCTTAAACATGTGTAACTGAATCTGAATTGGTTGAGGGTGATTTCAAAGCCCCTGATATGGTTTTTGTAAGTTGATTGTGTAAGGAATTGTTATCCAATTCTCTAATTGAAGTTGCTTGTATTCTCCCATATTTAATGCTTATGATTGCTTGCTGATTGTATTTGAGTGGCCAACTGAATATAATCTGGTTGTGATTTATTGCTAGACTAGAAATCTTGATCCGTAATTGTCTTGAATTTCTAATCATTAGTAGCAAAATTGTGATCAGAGATTACAATTGGAGAATATAACCTAAGTTAAATAATCCGAGCTTGTGTGTTTATTGCTTAGATCAACCTATCTTTCTTATCATAATACATCCATTGAATTAAACTCAGAGAGCTTGTTCTAGGTTGTTTAATGGATAGAGATTAAATAAAGAGCTTGTTTTATTTAACAACAAAGTAAGGAAAGATTGGGGTAATAGAGCTTGTTATTATCTACGGTTGATAACTTCAATGCTGTAATTAGATGACAATTCTACAATTAATTCGCAAATCCATATCTTGTGGTAGAGAAGGATCCCTTAACCAGCTTTCTCCCATTGATTTTTTCATTCAAATTTACTTTCTGTTTTGTTATTCTTTACTTGCATTCTTATTTCATTTAGTAAATCATTCAACAAAAATCCCCCCTGTTTAGTTTATTGTTGTTGGAAATAACAAATTCACTTAGAATCAATCCTTGTGGGAACGATATATTACTTATCACTTTATTACTTGTGCGACTAGTATACTTGCTAGTTTCGAACGCATCAATTTTGTGGATCGCAATTTGGTAAAGATGGAGAGCTTACAACAGCAGCTCTTGATCTTGGTAGGACATTAGCTGCGAGGGGTATTCATTTGATTTATGGAGGGGGTAGTCTTTGGTTAATGGGATGTGTGTCGACAGCTGCATCCCTAGGAGGGAGCAAAGTTCTCGGCATTATCCCTAAACCATTAGCTGTACGAGATATCGTAGGCAACACCATGGGGGAAGAGTTACAGGTTTCTAGTATGCATGAGTGTATTGCACATATGATCATTAAATCTGATGCATTTATAGCTTTGCCCGGTGGTTATGGTACATTAGAGGAGATAATTTAAATCACCTCTTGGGCACAGCTAAACATCCATCGGAAACCCATTGGTTTGTTAAATGTCAATAATTTTTTTGATGGTTTGTTGTCTTTCTTGATCAAGCAGTAGAAAAAAACTTCATCTCACAGTCGGCGAGGCAAATCCTGGTTACAGCTTCAACTGCAGGGGAGTTAATTGACAAATTACAAGCATTCGTCTATTCGCCTGATCCAGCAATAGCTCGGATAGATTGGTTTGGAGAAGGCAATAAGAGGCGTAAACTGGATTTAACACTCCATCTGTTGTTTCTCTCACCCCAGGTAATATTTTCTAATCTTGGCTTTTAGAGTGGTGGCTTAAAAAGTTCAAGTTCTCTTGAAACGCATTCTGGATTTCTTTAATCCATAATGGCTGAATAAGGAGGCAAACTTCTAAACTTTTTAGACCCATTCTAACTGACTTGTTTGTGTTTGCTGATTTGTTGGACTTTATTATTTTCTGAGTAAGTTTAGTTTTATGTAATTTCAAGTTGTGTGTTTTTGTTTTTACCAGTTTCGATTCGAAAAAAAAAAAAACATTCTGGAAAAACCTGAGAATGGCAGAATATGGGGTTTTCTTAACTCTTGAAATGCATTCTCTCTTAATAAATCTGTAGTTTGTTTATTTCACGTTGTTTGAAGTGTCTTATTTCTTGTTTTGTTCTTTCATAATAAAGGTATATAGGCTGGAAACCTTAAGTCTGCGGGCTACTGGTCCTAAGGATTGTTGAAATATACAATCTTGACTCAGGTGTAACAACGCCACGTACCTCTTTTCTTGCATTTTGTGGGTCGATGATAAGATAATGATGAATTAAGAATAACTCTTGGAAAATGATAAATGATGCATGGATCTGTGTGCTTGAAATGTCTATTGGTTTTCGCTTTGCGTTTGATTCCTTGCGCAACATTGAGCACTGAGCTATTATCACTGAGTTATTTGTTCACTTAGAGAAAGTTATGTAATTTAAATGCTTCTTCAGATTTCAATGAATTCTAGAACTTGTTTGATGGTCACTCGAGGCGAAATCCTAGACTGTGCAACATTGGGGAAATGATTTAGGCCATCTTTGGACCGTTTGAGCCTTAATAGCCAACCTTGACTGAAATTGATCCCTAGTTACCCCTTTGAGCCTTTGTAAGCCTTTTTCTTTGTTAACTCACTAAAAGATTTCCTAACCTCAAATGAATTTATTCCAAACAGTTTATCCCTTACCTATGAGCATGTAGATCATTCACAATTAAATTTTGAGCTATGTTCTGGTTTTGGGAAGTTAGAGGAGGTTGGGATGTGTCATGAGCAATGCAAGTGAGTCCTATTGTGTTGGTAAAAAAAAAAAAAAAAGCCAATCTGTACTTATCGTCCACATACTTACACATTGAGGACAATGTGTTGTTTAAGTGTGGGGGAGGCGAAGTGTAATTAAAAAAAAGAAAAAAAGAAAAAAAAAAAGAGAACAAAAGAAGAAGAATAAGAGATCTATACCCTTAAGTGTTCTTAAAAAGAAAGAAACAACAAAGTGTGTGGGTGTAGTTTTCTTTTGTTTTCTACAAAAAAAAAAAAAGATTGAGTGTTCTAAATAAGTTTGGGGGAGTAACCTGGTGAATTGAAATGAAGTTGGGTTATAGGGTTGAGCTCTACATAGTCTTGAATGATTTATGTGTTTGTGGGTGATTTGAGCCAAATTATTATCCTTTATCATACCTTCACCCAAGCCAAACGTTACAAGCTTAATAAAGTCCTACTTGATCCTTGGTGTTGTGCATGCCTACATTAGTGGAGAGTGACTTGAAAAGCAGGCCTATGGAGTTCATTTATACACACAACTTCAATATTAAATATGATTCATTTTTATGCATAAACTCATCTGGGTTACAAGTGATTATGTGAGAATGGCTCTACACACACATACTTGAGGAATTGAAATGAAGCGAAACTAATCTTTGAGATAAAATTCTTGATCAAGTGCATTATTTTGAAGTTTTCCTTGGCTTATAATTAAGTACAATCTTTGAGGCCTATTTGCAAGTTGAAGCATTTGTGTGTTTTAATTTTTCTTTGATTCTGTTTTGGTTTAGTTTTGTTTCATATCGTTGTACTTGCTCGAGGACTAGCAAAGTTTAAGTGTGGGGGAATTTGATAGGTGTCTATTTATGTATCATTTTCATATCAATTCGTCGATGTTTCTTTGCTATATTCCTTGGTATTTTTATGTTTTTGTGTGGTTTTGATGTTTGTAGGAGTTTTGGAGCAACTTGCACAAAAATGTAGTAAAACCCTTCATTTTCACCTCTGCTAGTCAACCATCTTCTCGGATTTAATTGTATTGATAGACAATGAACCCGAGGACATATTATATACCGTTGGAAAGCTCTCGAAGTCTATTTTCTGGAGAAATTTACGGTTTATAAATCTATTCAGTGTACCAAAAGTTTTAATCAAAACAGTGTGAGATGTATAGAAATATAATTCCACAAGTCACTGTAGCATGTATAATACGGGGCACTGTAGCAAGTCACTGTAGCAGAGTATTTAAACACATTTTAGGTTTTTATTTTCATAACTTGAAGAGGGGAGAACGTGGTGGAGGCTGAAGCTCTGGAATTCTTTCATCTCTTGGAGTTCTTGAAGGAGAAAGGAAGCTTGAAAGAGGAAGAACTACAATCCAAAGAGAATTACATCAAATTTGCTAAGTTTTTCCCTTCCCTTTCATTTTCTGGAATGTCTCCATGTTGTATTATATTTACCACGTTCTTAAACATGTGTAACTGAATCTGAATTGGTTTAGGGTGATTTCAAAGCCCCTGATATGGTTTTTGTGAGTTAATTGTGCAAGAAGTTGTTATCCAATTCTCTAATTGAAGTTGCTTGTATTTTCCCATATCTAATGCTTATGATTACTTACTGATTGTATTTGGAATGGCCACTGAATATAATCAGGGGGGGGAGAGGAGGGGGGGGGGAGGGGGGGGGGGGTTTTGTCCTTTGCTAGATATAAATCTGATCCATAATTGTCTTGAATTTCTAATCATTAGTAGCAAAATTGTGATCTGAGATTGCAATTGGAGAATATAACCTAAGTTAAATAATCCGAGCTTGTGTGTTTATTGCTTAGATCAACCTATCTTTCTTATCGTAATGCATCCATTGAATTAAATTTATAGAGCTTGTTCTAGGTTGTTTAATGGATAGAGATTAAATAAAGAGCCTGTTTTATTTAACAACAAAGTAAGGAAAGATTGGGATAACAGAGCTTGTTGTTATCCATGGTTGATAATTTCAATGGTGTAATTGGATGACAATTCTATGATTAATTCGCAAATCCATATCTTGTGGTAGAGAAGGATCCCTTAACCATGTTTCTCTCATTGATTTTTCACTCCAATTCACTTTCTGTTTTGTTTATTCTTTACATTGCATTAATATTTTCATCTAATTAATCACCCCCGTCTTTAGTTGATTGGTTGCTTTCGAATAACAAATTCAATTAGAATCAATCCTCGTGGGAACGATATCTACTTATCACTTTATTACTTGTGCGACTAGTATACTTGCTAGTTTCGAACGCATCAACACACAAAAACATAAAAATACCACGGAATATAGCAAAGAAACATGGACGAATTGATATAAAAGTAATACATAAATAGACACCTATCAATGGAGCATCCAATCGACATGTATCTAACTTTACAAGAAGAATATATGGAACAAGCCAATGCCATGGGTGGATTTCCAGGACAAACGAGGCAATGGTATGATCCTTTCTCTAACACTTACAATGCTGGATGGGAAGATCACCATAATTTTAGTTACTGGAATCATCAACCAATCACTCAAAATGTGATACCAAATCGGCCACAAGGTTTCAATCAACCTAGAGTGCAGCAACCATTTCAAATGCAACCACCACCAATGCCACAACCAGCACCACAACCAGCTCCAGAAAACTCAGGTATGTCACTCCAGGATATTGTTAATGCACTTGCCACTACACAATGCAATTCCAGCAGGAAACTGGGGCAAGTATCCAAAACCTCGCAAATCAAATGGGACAATTGGCTACTAGCATGAGCAAATTCGAGGGCCAAGGCTCAGAAGAATTATCTTGTCAAACGGTCATCAATCCAAGAGAGAATTATTATGCGATAACTTTGCAAAATGAAGAGCAATTAGATGTCCTACCAAAGAAATCACAAACTGATGAAGGAGATGACACCACTTCCACCATGAACAAAACACTGACTTCTCAGGTAAATCTTATAACTCCCATTCCTTCATATGTTTCTCCTCCACTTTTTCCTAGTAGATTTGCAAAATCGAAGAAGGAGAAACAAGAACAAGAAATCCTGGAAACTTCTCACAAAATCGAGGTAAATATACCACTTCTGGATGCTATCGAGCAAGTACCTCATTATACAAAATGTCTCAAGGAGTTATGCACCAGCAAAAGAATGTTAAAAAGAAATGAGAAAGTAAGTGCGGGGAAAGATGTTTCAGCTGTATTGCAAAGGAAAATTCCTCCAAAGTGTAAAGATCCAGGTACGTTCACCATGCCATGCACCATTGGTAAAACCAAGTTTATGTTTGATTTAGAAGCATCTATTAACATCATGCCATATTCTATTTATGCTTCTTTAAATCTTGGACCATTTGCGGAAACTGATATTACCATTCAACTTACCAAAAGTGTTGTGGAAGATGTGCTTGTGCAGGTGAATCAATTGGTTTTTCCAGCAAACTTCTATGTCCTTGAAATAGACGATGAGACATCCCCTAATCCAACACCGATTCTTTTAGGGAGACCATTCTTGAAAACTGCTAGAACCAAGATTGATGCTCATGATGGCACTCTGACCATAGAGTTTGTTGGCAAGGTGATATGTTTTAATATTTTTGAGGAAATAAGGTACTCTAATGACTTACATTCTGTTTTTGCAGTTGACGTTATTGATTATTTGCCACAACAATGTTTTGCGTTAACTCGCAAGAATGGAGTGGATGTTGCCATTAGTGAACACATAAGGATAGAAAGTTTCAAAGAACCAAGAAAGCTGATACAAGTGTCTAAAGAAGTGGAGGAAGCTGTGACAAGCTTGGATGAGACTATAGCTATCACCACAAATAGGTATGATGTTTCGTACATTTAATTGCCTTTATCTAATGAGAAACTTCTTCCTTTTGTGATGAAAGCCAATACCTTGGAGCTTAAGTCACTTCCAAATCATTTGAATCATGGATTCTTGGGTGAGAATGATACTTTGCGAGTTACAATGGAAATGGGCCTTGCACGAATACAAGAAGATAAACTCGTTCGAATACTTACAGATCACAAATAGCTATTGAGTGGACAATTGTTGAAATCCAAGGCCCATCCATATGCATTGACCGTATCTTGTTAGAAGAGGGATCCAAGCCCATTAGAGAAGCACAACAGAAATTGGATCCTCCCATGATGGAACCAACGTCGGGCTGAGGACGTTAAACCAAGCGCTTATTGGGAGGCAACCCAATGTTTTTGAAAAATAAAAAAAAGAAGAAAAGAAAAATAAAATGAGGTAATAATGATCGATTTTTGTGTCTCGAGGAGATTCCTTTCGTAGACCATCAAATTGACCAGGTTTTATCTCTCCTTGCCATCTGTTTTATTCGTTTTTATATATATATATATTTTTTTTACTTGTTTTTGACTTTTGTTTGCTATTGTGTTGTTTACTCTTTTATATGTCTTTAGTTTCGTTTCTGCTCTTTTCTTTTCCTTCCTTTTGTTTAATTTGATTATTCTGTACTTTGAGCTCATTTGTGCAACAGATTGAGGAAACACCGAAACAAGAATTGAAGCCATTGTTCGAAGTTTGAAACGTGCATATCTGGGAGAAGAACAAACTCAATCGCATTATCGGTAATATCTCTCATTTTCTTCTCTTCAATGGATACTGATATCTTTCTATCGAACCTTCGTAAATATTTCCCTTCACTTCCTCAAAATGCTGTGTTTAAAATTTATAAAGTAGGATGACTAGACTTTGGGCGTTGATGCTCCTAAATGTGCCTGCTGATATCCGATGGCTTATCGAAGCCAAGGTGAGATTGTCCGGTGAGCCGGACATTAATCTCGCAAAATACATGCCTGGCCTAGGAAAGAGCTACTACGCCAAGAGGCGAAGAGCAAAAAGGTTACAAGTATGTTATAAATGTGCTAGATGGAATTGTAACCAGACTTGTCGTTCATTAGGTTTTGCGTCCAGGAATAGAGAAGATAAACTTTCATTTATTAAGAATGGTTTGAGTAATGAGTCGCTGGATAATGTTTTGTTAACTCTCGAATCACATTCTTGTGGACTTGTTCAGCGTGAATTGCTTAATCTATGAACACAATTTCGTGATGAATTGCTGTGTTATAGTCTAGGGAATCTGACTAAAAACGACCCTGTTTGCTAGTTTATAAGAAAACTGGATGGGAAGCAATTCCCCGACTCATAGAAGGCGTTTCAACTGTTACTGGACGTAAAACCAGAGGAAGATGTGAGCCATAGTCACAACTACTTGTGTATTTGAATGTGTGTTGTTGTTGTCAAATTTTTTTTCTTGTTTCATTTGATCTGATTATCAATGTTGTTTTTGTGTTGTTGTTGTTTGTTGATTTTGTTTTAATTTCAAGTTTTCTTTTTGACAAACCATATGACTACCCTATGGCATAAGTACACGTGGGAGACAAGTGTGGAGGTTTTGTCAACCTCCACCGAAAGTGGATCTCTATTTTTTATGCTTCACGTGGGAGACAAGTGTGGGGGTTTTGTCAACCCCGCCGAAAGTGTATCTCCATTTTCCATGCTTCACGTGGGAGACAAGTGTGTAGGTTTTGTCAAACCTCGCCGAAAGCATATCTCATTTTTTCAAATCTTGGGGTGATAAATCTGCATCGTGCAACCCCCACCGAAAGTATGTCCCCATGTGTCAAAATTTGAGAGTTTTATGGTTGGATATATACATTCTGCATATTTTCATATGTCATTCCATAACCTGTCTTGCAATTGAAAAGCATAATATCTAACTTTTCTTACACAAGATTAGAGCACTTGTAGAAATGGAGAAAACACCAATTCGGCGATTTCGCAATATATGCGTTTTTTGCGGATCGCAATTTGGTAAAGATGGAGAGTTTACCACAGCAGCTCTTGATCTTGGTAGGACATTAGCTGCTAGGGGTATTAATTTGATTTATGGAGGGGGTAGTCTTGGGTTAATGGGGTGTGTGTCAACAGCTGCATCCCTAGGAGGGATCAAAGTTCTCGTCATTATCCCTAAACCATTAGCTGTACGAGATATCGTAGGCAACACAATCGGGGAAGAGTTACAGGTCTCTAGTATGCATGAGCGTATTGCACATATGGTTGTTAAGTCCGATGCATTTATAGCTTTGCCGGGTGTTATGGTACATTAGAGGAGATAT
>SNVD02005827.1:0-23278 GCA_013180625.2 Boswellia sacra
CGGCGGCGGCGACGGCGCACAGCCACAACGACGGCCGGCGAGTTGGCGCTTCGGCCCCCACGGGCCACTGGACGACGACCACAGCGCCAATCACGATGACAAATATTGGCTCGCCCTTGGCGGCGATCGCGCGCATGGCGGCCGCCTCGAATCCCTGGCGAGCCATACTCTCGCCGAGCGATGACTACCATCACCACAACTACCACCACGACCTCGACTACGACAGCCGCGAGGGCGCGAGTGTGGGCGGTGATTTGATGACTTCTGGGGCCAGCCTGTCGTCGGCCAATCTGACACGCGACTCACTCTTTGGTTACCTGACGACCGAGGCGAGGTCATCGTCGGCCGACCTCGTGCCCGGACTCGTGCACGCAACGCTGGAGCGCACCACCACGACGACCCCCGCGCCCGCATCGGGCCCACTTCCGGTGGCCAGCCTCGGCCACGCCCCCGACGGCTACGACAGCTTCTCGCTGCTCGGCGGCCTCCACTCGTTCGTGGGGCCCCTCTTCGAGTTGGGCTCCTCCTCGGCCTCGCCGACGTCCGAGGCGACGGCGTGGGCGTGGACGTCGAGCGGCGCCCAGAAGGAGGCCGAGGAGGCGTACATCAAGGCGGCCGTGCATGACATACTCGACTACGAGTCGAGCCAATTCCTGCGCAAGAGCTTCGAGATCAACGCCAGCGCCTTCCTGTTGGCGCTCACCCAGCTGCTCGCCTTCTTCCTCGGCATGAGTCTGCTCACCTGGGCCGCCCGGAAGCAGGCGAGCCGCGTGAAGCTGCTCTACTTTAACTCGTGCCTCCACCAAGAGGTCACCTGGTTCGAGGCCATCGACAGCGCCAGCGGCTCGGGCTCGTCGCTGAACGCGCTCGTGGAAAGATATCAGGACGGCGTGGGCATGAAGCTCGCCCTGCTCGCCTACTTCCTGGGCCACGTGGGCCTCTTCGCGCTCACCGCCTTCTATCAGATGTGCTCGCTGGCCGCCTTCTGCATGCCCTTCGTGCTGGTCATCGGGCTCATCATCGCCTATCTCAGCGAGCGCCAGGCGAGCTCGATCGGCGAGCACGCGCTCTGGGCGAAGCGCTCGCTTCAGCTGGCCGAGGAGATTATCGCCGCCATCCGCACGGTGTTCGCCTTCAACGGCCAGCACAAGGAGATCGCGCGCTACTCGCTAAGCCTGGAGCCCGTGTACAGGAAGTCGCTCGTCAAGCACTTGTACACGGCCTTGAACACGTCGCTGTCAAAGTTCTCCATATTTGCCTGCTTCGCAATCTACTGCTTCTACGCGCAACACTTATTTCCGCCCCACTCAAAGCGCGCCACCGCCGCCAACAAGGCCACCATTTTGGCCGTGATGCGCGGCGCCGAGGTCTCCATCGTCAACATACTCATCTCGATCCCCTTCCTCGAGGCGCTCCAGCAGAGCAGAGGCTCGATCGCGCGCATCTTTGTCGCCATCGAGCGGCGCTCGCGCATCAGCGCCGCCTCGCCGCGCGGCCTCAAGCTGGACGCGCGCCCGCAGCGCCGGCAACAACGCGGCGCCATTAATAGGACACTGGCCAGCAATGGGGCCCAGGGCGACAAGCAATCAAAGTGGTCGGGCAACCAGTTTGATGCGTCCACGGGCGTGGCAGCTGACGGCACCGCGCCGGAAAGCGGGCCACAAACAGAGGCCTCCCAATGGCTTCCCTCGATCAGCTTCCGCATGGTCCAGTTCGACTACGCCGACAGGTCGGGGCCCACAACTCGGCGCCGCTCGACGCTGGCCATTACTGGTGACTTTGGCTCGTCGGCGCCAAACTCTTCATGTCCCCGACTTCGCGGCCACTGCAAACATAAGTGACGCCACCGACTCGGCGGCGGCGGCGGCGGCGACGCCAGTAGGCGGCGGGGGTGGCGCCAGCGGCCCAGCGGCGCGGCCCAAGCAGTCGCCGCCCTCGGGCCGCTCGCGTAGGCGGAGTCTCATCGACCAGATGGCTGACGAGGCGATCGACGCCTCGACGCGCGCGCTCGCCAAGCCCGAGACCGAGTTGGGCGCGTCGCAAGTGGCGAGCGCCCCTAGGCGCCCGTCGGCGCTCATCCGCAACATGCTCACCAATGAGGTGCGAGAGCGGCGCGCGGGCGCGCACAGGCCCATTCTGCACTACTTCAATCTGGACATTGCGGCCGGACAGTCGGTGGCGCTGGTGGGCCCCAGCGGGTCGGGCAAGTCGACGGTGTTGGCGCTGGTGCAGCGCCTCTACGACGTCACCGGCGGCCAGCTGCTCGTGGGCCAGCACGACGTCAAGGAGCTCAATGTCGCCTGGCTGCGCAACCAAATCGGAGTGGTGGGCCAGGAGCCGCGCCTCTTCGACATGTCCATCGCCGAGAACATCATGCTCGGCCTCGCCGGCGACCTCCTCGAGCCCGACTCGGCCCAGGCCCCGGGCGTCGCTGGCGCCGCCGGAACCGGAAGTGGCGACGCGCGCCTCATGCAACAAGTCGTGGAGGCGGCGCGGGCGGCGAACGCGCACGAGTTCATAGCGCGGCTGCCGGCGGGCTATGCGACGCGCGTCGGCTCGGCGGGCGTGCAGCTGTCGGGCGGCCAGAAGCAGCGCATAGCGATCGCGCGCGCGCTCATCCGGCGACCCAAGATCCTGCTCCTGGACGAGTGCACCTCGGCGCTCGACACGGAGAGCGAGGCCCAGGTGCACCAGGCGCTGCGAGCGGCCAGCGCGGGCCGCACCACACTGATGGTGGCCCACCGGCTCGAGACCATCCGTCACGTGGACCTGATTGTGGTGATGAACGCCGGCCAGGTGGTGGCCTGCGGCAGCCACGACGAGCTGCTGGCGGCCGCCCGGGAGCCCGCGAGCGATATCCACTACGGAGCGCGCATTTATCGTCAGCTCCACGAGGAGCAGGCACTCAGCAGAGCGGCACGCCCGCAGGCGGAAGTGGAGGGCGCCACCAAGAAGCGGGCGCCCGGCGTGGAGTGGCTGGTGCACGGACACGAGGGCCCCACTGGCGGAGATGCGGGCGACTTGGCTCAGCTGGACGAGTACCAGCACGACGACCAGGACGACGAGCGCTACGACCTTGAGGACGACCTTGATGACGACCTTGACGATGAGGAGGAGGAGGACGACGACGAGCTGGACGACGTGGAGTCCGCGAGCGGAGGCTCGTCGGCGGCCAGCGAGGCGCGCGCCGCGCCCAGCCTGTGGCAGTTGTGGCAGTTCGTCGAGATGCCCAGATGGTCGGCGGCCGCGGCCGTGATCGTGTGCCTGCTGGCGGGCCTCATCCTGCCGCTGAATCTGATCGCGCACAGCTACCTGTTCTCGGTGTTCGCCTACAGCGAGCTAGACCAAATTGGCGACTATCTCCACGTCTTCGGCCTCCTCATCCTCTCCTTCTCGGCCTTCGTCTTCATCGTCTCCTTCCTCCAGGTGCTGCTGCCCGGCTACGTGGGCGAGAAGCTGAGCGCCCGCCTGCGCGTCAAGACTCTCGAGGCACTCCTGCAGAAGCCAATGTTCTACTTCGACATGGACTCCAACTCGGCGGGCGCCATCTGCGACCGGCTCAACACCCACATCGGCGCCCTCCAGAACCTGGCGGGCACCCGAGCCGCCACCCTGCTCGAGGCCGTGTCCACGCTGGCCGTGGGCGCGCTCTTCGGCTTCGGCAAGAGCGCCGCCCTGTCGACGTTCTGTCTGTCGTTCGCGCTGCTGGTACTCATCACCACCATCATCGAGAGCCGCATCATCGAGCGCGAGTCGTCGAGGCAGCAGCGCTGCGACGCCCAGCTCGCCCACCTGATGGCCGACGCGCTCTCCAACATCAAGACTATCGCCAGCCTCAACCGCGAGCGCTTCTTCATCCACAAGTTCGGCGCCATTTTGCGCCAGCGCGAGTGCGGCATTGGCGCCGGCTGGCGCGCCCTCCACACCTTCCTCACGAGCCTCAAGTTCGTCATGCCCGCACTCTCGTGGAGCGCCTCCATGTACTACGGCTCCTACTTGTTGGCCAGCGAGCGCATCGACCTGCAGACCATTTACATGTAAGTAGACAGTAGTGTAGTAGCTCCACTCCGCTCCACTCGGCTCGACTCAGCTCCACTCGATTCCACTCGACTCGACTCGACTCGACTCGACTCGACTCGACTCGACTCGACTCGACTTAACTCGCGAGTCGCGCGCCACTGGAAAGGCGCAGTCGGCTCCATTCTCCGCTCGTCGGCCTATTCTCTCGCCGAGGCGACCGCCAGAACGCCCCCGCCCTCGCGCGACCAATTCGTGTCCCACTTGTGTCTGTGTCTGTGTCTGTATAAGCCCGCGAGCGACGTGCGCCGAATGCGGCGGAGATGTTTATTAGCGCTGTCGCGGTCTTCATCGTTTTCGTCGGTTTCGTCCTTGTCGACATTATCATCATCCGCCTCCTTGAGATCGCACAAAATCGAGCCGCCGAGCCGCGCGAATGAGCCGCGATCTCGCGCCTCTGTGGCGCCGGCCGCTCGTGGGCTGTATGCAAACAGCGCGCGAGTGGCGCTCGCTGCTCTCGTGTCGCTCCGAGCGGATGACTAACAAAGCTAACTGATGGCCGTCGTGCTGGTGATTGCGGTGGCGGTGGTGGTGGTTGTTGTCGTTGTCGTTGTCGTTGTCGTTGTCTCCCCACTTCGGGCCAGCCGAATGCGACTCGCGGCCGCCGACAATTGTTGCGGATGGCGAAACTAGACGAGCGCCAGACTCGCAACTAGTCTAGGGCCCTCGCACTCGATCGGCGCACTTTTTGCCGCCACAATCGGCGCTCTGCCGGCCCAAGATCGGCGTCAAAAACTAGCGACCGGGCGCCTCTTGGCGGCGTGCTCGTCCTGTGTGGCCGCGGGAGTTGGCTCGAGTTTGCCGCTCGCCGGCCGCCAACGCCGAGGTCTTGGCGCTCGAGTTGCCCGGAGATTGTGCACGAACAACTCCATGGTGCTCGAGTGGCGACGACGGCTCCAAAAAAATGATGATCGCGCTGAGAACAACGAGAGGACGCGCACGAGCTCGACGGCGGCGCCCCTCTGTCGACGCGACCCCGCCCCACACACGCCCACCACCCGAGTGCCCGGGGCGTGTCCAGGGCACAAGCACTGGCCAGCAGGGCAAGCCCGCAGGGGCGGGGCCGGAGACGCGCGGGCCGCCCACGCGTGTGCGGGCTCGGTCGCGGTGACACAACCTGGCGCCCGCACGCCTCGGCATTAGCGCCTCCGCAACGCTACGACAGCCACTCGTTTGACACTCTCTCGTGGCGGCGAGTCAGCAGCTTAGAATGTAATTAACAAATCACTTCCACTCCTCCTCGTCGTCTCCTCGACGCCAACATGCACACGTCTACGTGGACGCCGACGCGCGCGCCCCTGCCAAACGCCCACGCACAACATGGTGGCGATCGCACGACGACTGGTTGACGCTCACGCAATGCGCTCGGCGTCGCGGCGATGGTCGCCGGCGGCGACAAAAATCAATCAAACAAACGGGCGCGCCCGCTGTCCGCCCCCGCGCGACAACGCAATTGGTCGACTTGTCGCGGACTCGCTTGACTCGCGATGTGGCTTTGGCTCGGCTTGGCTTGGCTCCAATCGACTCGGCTCGGCTTTGCTCGGCTTTGCTCTGCTTTGCTCGGCTTTCCCTTGGCTCTGGCGGCGGTCGTTGTCACGCGAAAAAACTCGCCGCCGTCTCTCGCGGCCACTCTCACCGCCATGGCAATATAATATAATGTGATGATGACGACTGCGGGGATCATGATCGCACTCTGTGATCGTGATGCCCGCGGCGACACGGCGGCTGCGCTCGCCGCCACACGATCGCGATCGACTAATGAACCGTACAAACTGTCGTGCTGTCTTGCGCGCGCCCGCCCCCGTCGCCCCGTGCGACTCTGGCCACATTGTGATCCCGTAAACGGCGCAACACACAAACGCCCGCCCACCGCCTTAGTGTCTGCCCGGTGGTCCTGTTCGCGGTCAACGACACTTTCCGCGCGCTCGTCTTCCTGCCCGAGCTGCTGAAGGCGCGCAAGTCGATCGAGCGACTCTATAAGCTCAACCGCGAGTTCTCGCCTCAAGTGCTCCAGACGCTCACCTTCGGCCAGCAGCTCGCCGAGCAGGACCGCCTCCATCTGGAGCAGCTGACGGCCGAGAGCACTAGCGAGGCCAGCGTGGGCGGCGTGGGCGGCGTGGGCGGCGGCGCCAGAGGCTCCATTTTGCTGGTTCCAGGAATAGACACCGACCCGGGGACGCCTCAGAGTCTGAGTTTGAGTGAGTCGCAGACGCAGACGCAAACGCAGACGCAGACGCAGACGCAGACACAGACACAAACACTGACACAGGCGGGCGGCGCCGGTGGCTCGCAGCACCAGAAGCACGAGAATCGGCGCCTCTCGAACTTGGCCAACCTGCCCACTTATATGCGCCGCAAGTCGTCGCGTCTCAACTCGTTGGTGCCGCGCGCGCAGGCGCGCGGCCGCATCGAGTTCAAGGCGGTGGAGTTCGCCTACCCCAACCGGCCGAGCGCGCTCGTGCTCGACGGCTTCTCGCTCAGCGTGGCGCCCGGCGAGTCGGTGGCGCTGGTGGGCACCTCGGGCTCGGGCAAGTCCACGGCCGTGGCCATCCTCGAGAAGTTCTACGACTACCACGCGGGCGAGGTCACGCTCGACGGCCGCGACCTGCGCCTGGTCGACCCCAGCTGGGTGCGCTCCCAGCTCGGCCTCGTCCAGCAGGAGCCCTGCCTGTTGAGCTACACCATCGGCGACAACATCCGCTACGGCGACAACGCGCGCTTCGTCTCCATGGACGAGGTGGTGGAGGCGGCGCGCACGGCCAACATCCACGACTTCATCATGACCCTTCCCGACCAGTACGACACCGAGCTCTCCTCGTCCGCCTACTCGAGCTGCCAGCTGTCGGGCGGCCAGCGGCAGCGCATCGCAATCGCGCGCGCGCTCGTCCGCAACGCGCCCATTCTCATCTTCGACGAGGCCACCTCGGCGCTCGACAACAAGAGCGAGCACGTGGTCCAGGACGCGCTGAACAAGGCCAAGCGCGGCCGCACCAGTCTCACCATAGCCCACCGGCTGGCCACCATCAAGGACGCCGACAAGATTGTCGTCATGCGCGAGGGCCGCGTCGTGGAGCTGGGCCGCCACGAGGAGCTGTGCGCGCGCCCACACGGCTTCTACCGCGCGCTCTGGGAGCGCCAGGGCGGCGGCGACGGCGGGGGCGGCGGGGGCGGCGCGGGCGGCGGGGGCGGCAACGGCGGCCCAGCTGACGGCAACGGGGACGCCGGTCAGCAGCAAGAGGGACGCAGATTTGCGTGAGTGGGCCGACTTGACTCGAGTCGAGTCGCAGGCAGACCTGTGCCCGGGCTGGCCACTGGCTCGCGTGCACCTGCGCGCACACGTCGATTGTGTGCCAGCTGGAAGTGGCCGCGCGCTCGACGGCCCAGTGCAAACAATCGATTCCGGACGCACTTTTTTGGCTCCGCCAACTCAGACTGGCCCTCGGCTCCACTCAGACAGGCCCGCACTATGCAGCAGCGGCCGCCCACGCGCGCTCGTGTGACGCCCCCGCCCACGCACACACACACACACACACACACACACACATACACAGACGGCTGGCCCAGGGCTGTTGTCGGCCGGAGACGGGCGCTTTTTGGTCGCCGAGACACTCGGCGGTGTTTGCGGTCTGTTGGCCACGACGACGAGCCGCCGAAGCAGTGCGCGTGCGGGCGCGTCGTTAGGGATGAGGAAGTCGTTGTCTCGGCGCGCGCAGACAGATGGAGACAGTCGCGCAGACAGCCGGTCGGCACAGCCGGTCGATTGTCACTCGGCAGTTGTGGGTCGCGAGTCGCCGGTCGCCGGCCGGCCACCAGACTCGAGGCGCGCGCGCGCCCGACGAACTTTGGTCGAGCGCATATCTCAATCAATAAAGCACACACTCACCACCAGCGCCCGCGCACAACTGGCGCCCGCCTCACGCGCAGGCACACGCGCACAGCGCAGTGCAGTGCAGTGCAGTGCAGTGCAATGAACAGGGAGACACTCGAAAACTCGAATAGCCCCCCAAATCGATCGTCGATCAGTCGCTGGTGGCGGCGGCGGCGGCGGCCACGGCGATAGTGTCGCTCGAGCGCGGGCGAGTCTTGTAATCAAGGCGACAACTAGCCGACTCGGCGCAGCTCTCCACCCGCTCACTTGGCTCGCCCTCGTCTCCATGTTCGTCATGCGCGCCTCCTGCTGCTCGTCCTCGGCCGCCTCGTCCGTCTCGTCCGCCTCGTCCGCCGCCCTCTCCTTCGCCTCGCCATTCTCCTCGCCTCCTCTCATCCTGGCCGTCTGAAGTCATCTCGAGCGCCGGCGACGATGTCGTTGTAGCTGTCGTCGTGGTTGGCGTCGTCGTTGTCGTGGTGGTTGGCGCGGAGGGTCGAAAACAAGTGCAATGTTTGTGCAGCCAGCTGACTGATTAAATATGAGCAGCTTATTGGCGGCGTGTCCGCGACGAGTGCGCGCCGAGACGCGGCCCTCGTCGGCCTCGGCTCGGTGGCCGCTGTTGTCGGCCGGCTGGCGACAACAGCGGATGCATTCCTGTGCCCAGCGCCAGCCGCGCGCTCACACAAACAAAGCACAATATCGAGCGTCCAATAATAGCCCACGCCTACCTCTGTGAGTGTGAGTGTGTGTGATGAAACCCACTCGATGGCGGCGTCACAAATGTCGGCCAAACAATCGAATACACTGGAAGTGGAAGCGATTCCGTTACTCTATCTCGCCTCTGGGCTCACGCCCACGCGCCCACACACACACACACACATATATATATATATATGTATATGTATAGATATATATATATATATATATACAATGCAAACACGCAGCGGCCATGCCTAGACTCGCGGCGAGAAAATATGTGGAGGCGCCGGTGCACGCGAGCCCCAGTGAGCGCCCACGCCCGCCGAGTGTTGCGTGGGCGCGCACGCCGACGCCACTTCGATGACGCGATCGCTCGCATGGCGCAACTCTTGGGCCGCGTACGCCTGGCGACTGGTTGGCTCGCTGGTTGGCTGCCTCACCGCCTGGCTGGCTCACCGCCTGGCTGGCTCGCTGGTGGGCGCGATCAAATCGCTCGGCTCATCGGGACGCCAATTGCAAAGGCTGCCGAGGGCGCCGGCCACGAGGAAACCCTTCACACTCGCGCTTGGCTCTCTAGTCGGCTAGCTGGCCAGAAGAAGCGCAACTCAATTATCTCTTGTGTCAACACTCTCTCGCTTGACTTTGGCCGCCCGGGCCGCGCCAAAATGGCTCGGCCAGCCCCGAGCCGAGCGCATGGATCTGGCCAGACCCAAGCGGCCTACGTAGGCGCGCACACATCCACACACACACACACGCATACACACATACCCCACACTCACACTCACACTTTCGCGGCGCCCAAACAAAGGCTGGCCGCGCGAAAGTGCGCATTACGTCGTCGGCCTTCGGGTGATTGGCCAAGGCCGGAGGTCAGCGGTCGCGGCCACGCTCCTGGCCGGCGCCGGTGACGTCGGCCAGGTTTAATAATTTGCCGCTCCGCCACTCGAGAGCAAACACTTCCGGTGGCGCGGCCGCCGCCGCCGCCGCTCCCTCGGCCCAGTCCCACAATGAGGCGGCCCGAGGTCGCAAATCTGCGGCCGACTTTCGGCGGCCAGCGGAAAAGTTGGCGGAAAAATCGGCGCCGGCGATGACGCGGCCGCCGGTCCACCTGAGCGGCGCGCGGCCTAGTGCCGGCAGGCCGAAAAGGGGACAACAACCGAAACCAGAGGAGGAGGAGGAGCACCAGCAGAGAAGTTTGTTCGAGTTAGGAGCGGAAAGTTTGTCCGACTTGCCGCCGCTGCGCCGCCTCAATTCGCTCCCTCTGCCCTCGCAAGCGATCGCGCCCTCCAGTCACATCACTGGAGCATAGGGCGGCACGCTGCACACTCTATGGCCAGTGGACATGGGCGCTGCACAATTTTGCCACTATCGCCAATATCGTTGTCGTCGTTGTCATCGTCGTCTCTGTCCTTTGTCAACAGTTTTCATTGATCGAGGCTGACGAAAACAACAACAACAACAACAACAAGCACGACCACGACGCGCTCGCTTTGTGTGTCGCCCTAGACAGCGAGTGGCCGCCGGGCCAAGACACCGAAACGGCGCTCCGATCTAAACTCATCAAAGGCGCTCGCGCTCTCTCCCTCTCGCTCTCTTCACGTCTCTCGATATCTCACTCCACCAACTCAGCCTCTCTCAGGCTTGTGCTCGAGCTCGCGCGCCCTCCGCTCCGTCGACCACAAAAGGCCGCCCGCTTTCGTGCTCCTGCAGTCGTCAGCTCTCGAGCGCGCGCGACTGGCGCGAGAGGCGAGCTCGCGGCGCAAAGTGGCACTAATCAGACGCCATGGCAGCGGCGAGTCGGCCAAGAGCGTCAGGAAGAGAGAGACAGAGAGACAGAGAGAGAAAGAGAGCCTACTCGACGAGCGCCGCATCTCAGCGGGAGTCTCGGCGAGTCGCGAGACGCAAATTGCGCCCCACTCATCGGGCATGAGACGCGGAACGTGGCGCTTGCGACGTGAGGCACCTTTGAAGCCGGCTCGCTGCGAGCAATCAAGTGTCCGCTGATTGTGTGGAGCAAGCGCTCGCTCGCGCGCGCCTGCGCCACTGCTCGTCGCGCGCCTGCGACTCTACGCCAGCCGCCGCTGATCAACACCCGGACGCGTGACAATCAAAGGATCATCGACTTGCTCATCGTCATCGCGGCTGGTGTTGGCGTTGCTGTTGCTTTCACCGAGATCGCCATTTTGGCAAGGATTTGTCAACAACATGTCTCACACACTCGCATTAGAAAGACACAATTGCTCACAGCCAAAGGCACACGAGCAGCGAGGCCTGAGCTTTGGCGCGCCAATTTGTGCGCCTTCGAAGCCTCGCGCCACTGACCATAGGGGCGCCGCAAAAGACTTCAGTGTCAGACGAGGCGGATCCATCGCGTGCTCGATGGGGCGCCCGTCGAGAGTCAGTGGAATGGACAAAGCGGGCGAGCGAGCTAGTGAGGCATCGAGCCAGAGAGCTAGAGATAGTGACACTGTGAGACAAATGGAACCGCGTCGACTACGACGACGGCGACAACAACAAGATTGAGGCCACTCGCGGGCGCGCCACTCGAAGAATCTGGTCGCGCGGCGCAAAAACTTCACACGGAAATCGTTTATCGCAACGCAATCAGCTAATATTTTGTCATATTTCGTGCTCATTGTTTTTGCCACGGCGTTGGCGTGGTCGTGGTGGTTCTCGTTGACGCTCTCTTTGCATCGGGCCCTTTGGTCGCTCGAGTTTTGTGCGCCGCCTGCGAGCACTACGCCGATCAAGACGACGACGACGACGACGACGACCAAGACGACAAAGACGACAAAGACGAAGACGTAACTGTGCTACAGCAACGCCTTTGAGGTGCTCGTTTGCACTTCGGCGGGTTCCTGAGCGGCCGCCAACAGATTGCCGGTGTCGTTGTACGCGTGATTTGCGCCGACCAAGTTGGTGGCGCCCGCGAGCAGGCGCAGAGCCGCCACGGCGACTGCGCAATAACCACTAGGCGCGGGGGTGCGGGGGCGGGGGCGGCGAGTGGGCGGCCCCCGGCGCCGGCGGGCTGGCTGCGCGCAAAGTGGCGCCGAGTCGGCGCTCTCGAGACCGGCGCCACCGAGTCGACGAGCTGGGCGCCGGCGCGCAGGCCGCGTGCCGATTGGCTGGGGCGGCGCAGCCAGCGCAGATGGGCGCGAGCCGGCAGCAGAGGAGGAGCGCGACGACGAGCAGCTCGACAGCGACGGGCGCTAGCCAGCCAGCCAGCCAGCCAGACCAGTCGAGCGACGACGATCAACAGACAGACTGGAGGAGTGAGCGAGCGAGAGCACGACACACAAATGTGAAACAGCGCGCCTCCGCAGCAGCGCACAAGTCTTGGAGAGGAGTTGCGAGGAAGCGAGTTAGCCAGTGATCGAGTGGGTTCAGCGAGCGAGCTAGCAAGCCGACGAGTCAGTAGGAGCTAGCGAGCGAGCGAGCGCAAGGTGATCGGCGAACACGAGCACGGGGGCGCCATCACGAGCTTAGACACGGGCGCGAGCACGAGCGCCAGCACCATTTCGGTTTCCGAGTGGAGCCACGAAATAAACAATAACGCAACCGCCGCCACCACCATCATCACCACCACCACCACCACCACCACTAGTACCAGCACAAGCACCAGTGCGAGCGCCAGTTCGAGTCCCAGTCTGAGTACCAGCCGCCAACCAGAGCTAGTGCGCCAACAGCTTCGCTTACATCTGAGGGCGCGGCCGCTGACAACAACCAGCAAACACAAACAAACTCTACTCAAGAGTGGACGCCGAGACAGACCAGAAAACTCGTTTGGCGCCGTGTGTAGAACTCTTTCTCCCTCTCACTGTCTCTGTTTCTGTCTGTCTCGCTCTCAATCTGTTTTTATCTCTCTCTCTCTCTCTCTCTCCCTTTGTCTCTTGGCCGAAAACAAACACCATCACATACACACACACACACGCGCCACTCAGCCCAAGGTCGCAAGGATCAGCCATTGCCAGCCGCAGCAGCAATTGCTAAGTATTATGCATTATTATGCGTCAATCAGCAGCCTCGCTACACTATTATGCTTTCTATTATGCCCTATTATGTCTACTGCACCAGCAGCAGCACCAGCAACAAGCGGCCGCCGTGACCATCCTCATTGACGGCGCCACCACCAACGAGTGGGCCACCCGCGACGAGTACCAGCGCCTGGTGGACTTTGGTCGCGGCGCCAACTCCGCCGCGCCAGGCACGCCTCCCGCCGAAAGTGCGCCCGACCCCAGCGCCGGCGGCCTGTCGCAGCGCCTCGTGCGACCGGAAGTGCCGGCGCGTCCTCGTCGGCGGCGGCGGCCGCGGCGCTGGCGCTCGGACTGGAGCGGCTGGCCGACGAGGCGGCCGTGGCGGCGGCGCTCGATGAGGTCCGCGCGGGCGGGCGCACGGGCGTCGTGTCCAACGGGCCCCTGCTCGAGGAAGCTGAGGCGCTGGCCAGCGCCAACGGCGTGATCATGAGGCCGGCCGACATGGGCGACACCGCTCGGGACGCCGGAAGTGCGGCCGCGCGGGGCGCCGACGGAGTGCCGGGCGCGCGCACCATCAGCGACCTGGTGCCCTTTACGGACGCCGACCTGGAGAGTCTGCCAGTGCGACGGCTCAAAGAGCGCCAGTCGCCGCGGCGCTACTGCGGCACCGAGCTTATGGAGGTGCTCGAGATGGTGTGTCAGGGGCGCTTCTTTGCGGGCGAGTCGGAGCCGCGCGTGGTGCAGCCCACAATCAAGGTCGAGCGGCGGCGCTCGGTGGACGATGCCGCCGAGGAGCTGCTCGACGAGCTGGCCGCAGTGTCGCGCTCGCCGCGCCACAAGAAGACGCGCGCCCTCGAGCTGGCGTCGGCGGCGCCCCGCGCTTCCGGCGACAATTATGGCGACCTGGCCAACGCCGGCCAAGGCCTGGTCATCGTAGTGCAACAAGGCGGCAAGGAATCACATGCGAACAGCAACAACAGGGACGGCAGCAGAGTTTTAGACACCAACAAAAACAACCACAACCACAACTACAACAACAACAATGATGACAACAACAACAACAACCCGACAACGAAATCCACTCAACACCAACACCAAAACGCTTACACCAACACCAACAACGTCAACGACATCAATAGTAATCATAATCAGCAGGAATATCTATCTCAGACAGATAACATAATCACGAGCGGCGGCCGCAGTACCACTGGCAGTGCCGAGGGCGAGCAGCAGTCGCGGAGCAACAGTAATAGTAATAGTTATCAGCAACAACAACTACAAGTAAACCCGCGCAACAGGCACAGCAAAATGTATCAGTACCGGCGCATCAGGGGCGCGGTGGCCGAGTGCTGCCAGCAGTCGTGTTATCTGGAGGAATTGAAACCATATTGTAAAAAGTCAGTGTAGCCGACGAGCGCCCGAGTGGTGGCCGTCGGATGCTCACCGACGGCGGCTACCAATGGAAGACTGACACCTGTGGCGGCGCGCGCCTGGCCTCTTCTTAATCTTAACAGTTCGTTTGCACGCGCACACCCACGCCTGCTCGATCTTGATCATCACACTAAATCATCATCACTTCAACTATCATCATCTTCATCGTCGTCATTACCGTCGTCGTCGTCGTCGTCGTCGTCGTCGTCGGCCTCGGCGTCGTCGTCGGCCTCGGCGCCGTCGATGTCGCCGCTGTTACGTATCATACAGACAACACTACCACCTTCGCACGACTACAACCACCACAACAACATCGACATCAACTTCGAACACGGACGCCAACATCACCTCCACCACCACAATCACCACTGTCACTATCACATTAACTACATCAACACTGAAACCATGATCGCGCATATAAACATGAAAGTTAAACAGTCACTCTCACACGTGCCTCCCCAGTGCTCTTTTTTTGCCCCTAAGCACTTAATCATTCACTCCGACTTGTCAACCTTTTTTGCATCCCTTTTCATTGTTGCCAACTACTCCTCCTCTGCAACAGCTGTTGCTGCCTTATCTTTCTATGAGCTCATTCACTAATTAAGGATGTCGTTCGACACTATCAAGGAACGGCCGATCGATGGCACAGACACACTTGGGTCGCACCAAATGGGGGGCAAAAGCCAATCAGCTTCTGACTCTCTAATCAAGTATGCATCTCCAAGTCTCGCTTGCAGGCGCAACCACGCGGTGCCCGTCGTGCCATGCATTGCAAACGCTAACGAGTATAATCACACGAGAATATAGTCGGCATCGGCATTTGTACTAAACTTCTCTCTACACGAGCTCGGCCACATGATGAGACAATCCGAGGAGCTCGTGTCCTGGAGATACGGCCGTCGTCAGGCTCCGAATGAGTAAGCCCTTTTTTCTATGCCCAGTTCATCATTGTCTCTATTGGCTGGCTAGCCAGGGCCCGAATAATGTGAGCATTCGCTTTTCCAAGAAATTACTGAAGTACACACTCGGCGTGCAGTCTCTTATCGAACGCATGCACTCAAGCATCGTCGCTCGGACACCTGGGTCGGGGTGACATCTGTAGGCGGCCAGAACATCTAACAAATCATTCGCCAGCCTGCATACAACTGGTTGCTGACTGGCGCTCCTGATGATGAGTGCGCTTGCCAGCAAGATCTTGCTCAACAAATGGCTATCATCTGCCAGACTGTTGCGCTCCAGAAACTTGTCGATTGACGCCGTGTTGACGTAGGCGCCGTCAACAGCAACTCTAGGCTTGTTGTGATGGGAGTCATTCTCTGAGCCAGTCGGGCTGGTGGTTGTGGTTGCGACTGTGGTTGTGGTGCCATTCTTCGTTGTGATGGTTTTCTGCTCGCTCGAGGGTTGTTGTTGGAGAAATGAGACTTTTGTTGTTGGTATCGATATTGCTGTTGCTGCTGCTGCTTCTGCTGCTGCTGTTGGCGTGATCTGCGCTTCCATCGTTGTTTCCTTTCTTCCCCCATCTCGTCGTCCGTCTTCGCCTCTCTTATGGTTGTCGCTGTCTATGCCTTTGGCTTTAGCACGACTGTGAGACAATGTGGCTAAAATATTCTGAACATCATCCTCCCTGTCAGCGCACTCGATCGGCTGACACTTGAGGCGTCTGAATGCGGACACAATGCTGGCCGGCTGTGCCATCATTGGACTGTTTTGCGCCACGAAATCCGCTTTGAGTCTGTATACAACACCGTAAAAGTACAGCGGCGCGTGTTGTGAAAACATATTGATCTGCTTCCCAAGGCACTTGTTGGCCGACGACACACTCGAGCGTGATCCGGCGCCATAATTATCACGATAACCCTCAGGATTGGCAACGACACCACTGCTCACGCTTTCGCCATTGGCTTTGGTGTCGCTCAGATAACCAACGCCCCGTCCAGGAGCGAGCTTCTTAGAACTAGAGTTGGCGGACCGATCTCTGAGTTGCGCTCGGCTGAGTCGTTCGGCAGAGGCCACCAGTACTTGAAGAATGTCGAGTTGGTGGCGCAAACTACGCGTGGAACCTTCATTGAGCTCCTCAATTAGATACTTGGCCACCAGCTGCGGGACAGCGCAGCACAGCGCTGTTAGTGCGTTCAATCTATAGAGTTGGAAGTTCTCAATATTGAATTGATTGTCCAAGAACAAGAGCGTTCTGGCCAGCTCTACACCTACATCCCTTAGAGTGTCGCTCACACGCAAGCCCTCGCTAGGCTCCCATGACTCTTTCAGAATGCCGCTGATTCTCTTTTGGTTTATCAACGACATACTCGTCATCTCTGTCATACTTGTGCCACTCATTATTGATGTTGGCATAAGTGCTCTTGCGTATCTTTGGTCTACAAAATCGGCCATCTGTCGCTCGTTGGTTTCCTCATCTTGTAATATCAGCCGATCTATTAGTTCACCTGCCCTCATCAAACACAATCTCACATAGCGCCGATTATTGTTCTCAATCAGTCCTTCGATGCAGTCGCGCAAGTAGATGGGCACTTCGGCGGGTGTCGTTGCACAGCCAGCAAGCTCGTCGTCATCATCGTCATCCTCTTCGCCATTATCGTCGACGTCACTGACGTCTAGGGCGTGCGGCTTTGAGTCATCATCTAGGAGACCAGCAACCGCACTCGCATCGCGGCAAGCGCTCGTCTCACTCTTAGTCTTACTTTGTGTCAATGCCGCAGGCTCATTTGATTGTGCATCGTCTAGTTCGACGATCAACTTTCCACTTGCTCTTTGGGACTGTTTTGTGGTGCTCACACGATCTCTTGACGGTCCCGAAGTAGACGAAGACTGTCCGCCCATAGGATCTTGACTCCTAGTAGACACTGTGGCTGTCGGCGCAGTGCCTTCGACGGTGAGAGCTGATTTCTGGTCTTTATCAGGCCCTCTGCTCTGCATCAACCAACTAGCACCGCTGTTGCTTTCGTCGCGGGCATGGCTGTGGTTGCTGCTGCTTTGACAAGGGCCAGTAAAGTCGCGGAATATCTCCTCAACTTGGTCTGTTTGGAACAAGCTCTGCAAGTAGATAAGGTCATCAGACATATCAAGACTCCAATCAAGCTCAAAATCTGGCAAAGCACTCGGGGGTCGTACTGTTGAACGCTCGCCGCCGCTGACTTGGCCAGCTTCATTGAGTCGCCCATCATCACCACAAGCGGGGGCGACGTTGTTATTCATAAGCTCACGTAATTGGGGAAACAAAAGCTTGCCTAGGAAGATTGCGAGATTCCTATGCACTTGTGAAGCTCTATTGAGATAGGTCGGAATGACGACGGCGATATTTGATTGTATCTCAGCGGCGAGCTTACCGACTGATTGGTGCTCATACTCTAGAGCATGTCTGAATAAAATTAACAATGCCTTGGTGATGTAAAGACTATGTTCGTAGGTTCGCATTAACACTTTTGTATGACTCGACCAATTTGCGACCGCATTCAAGAGTGCCTGGATTAGCAATGTGTGTTCAGTGCTTTTAACATTGTCGATTCTTTTTCCACTGGTATTGTCTGTATCGCTGGTGTGGTCACGCGTCTCGTTGTATCCTTTCGACTTGACGTGTGACCAGAGATCATTGCGCTCGCTCGGGATGTGAGGGTGGTTTACGAGACTTGCGAGATAGGCGGATATGTTGAATAATATCACAGCTTGTTGTTGCTTGTCAAGAGTGTAGTTGATCTTAAAAATGTACTTGTTACAGATTAGATAGTTGAGGTGTTCGCTCGTCAGTACACCTGAGCCTAACAGGGACTTTATCTGAACGCCCGTCCTGGCTGTAGGTTTGAGATTAAGAAACAGAGGCATGCATAGGCGCTCGGTGAACACTTCAAGGGATTCGTAGTCGAGTTCTGGTTTGAGCGGTAGCTGCATGATCTTTGCAAAGAGAGATTTCACTGCTGGGTTACAGTTGTCTTGAATCGCTCTCAGGGTGACATGCAACCAGACGATTGTTTGAGATCTGAATGCAAGTCGTCCCAGTAGCTGTACGAAGTAGCATAGCTGAACATCAGGCACATTCGAGGACAGCTCTTGTTGAGTTGATATCTGCTCAATGGCTGAGAATATCGATTTGCACAAGTGAGTATCGAAAGGTTCACCACTCAACTGTGGTAGTTTGGTCTGAGCATTGCAGTTGGAGACTAGTTCTGGGATGGAAACGATAGCATTAGCCAACTCCTTCCAACAGACTTGACCGATGTCTGCTTGAGATGGGAATGGATGACATAGGAGATATCGACAGAAATGTTGGCCGTCATTTTGCAAAACTATGTTTTGTAGGACGTCTAGTAGTAAATCACGCTTGTAACAGGCACCTGGACAGTTCTTGATGGACCCGATCAGCATCAGTAGTCGAGTGCCGTCTTGCTTGAGAGCTTCGTCCACTACACATGTCAGCCGGGACACATATTTAGGATGGCTTATGCTGCGAAGTTTTTTAGTGCTGATCTCTTCGAAAGCGTCGATGAGCTTCTGTTCGGATGAGTTGGAATCAATGACAATCGTCATATTGAAAAGATTTGGCTGTTTTCAGACAACTTGTTCTTCTCTGATTCAGGCATCACTCAATACTGCAGCTCAGGTGACGGGGTCGTCGGCGAAATCAAAATAATCTCACGTGCTGATCATGCAACTTCGTGCGCTTAAACACTGGCGCGCGTGTATTGAGATTCCCTCCCGTCCCGTGTGTCTCGCCTGTGCGTAATGTTTTGTTTCTTGCGGGAGTCGGACGGCCCGCCGGGCTCGCGCCTTCCTTATGAACGTGCGAGAATCTCTGAGTTGTAGATGTCAAGCTTCGATTTGCGGTAAGCTTATAAACGGGATAGGGTTACGCCTCTCTGGGCTTACCAGATTTCGTCGGGTGCGCATTTCCGCGCCCCCCACCCGGCTCCCATATCAACAAGTTCTATCTGCACGGACCTGTCAACTAACCGATCCTACTCAGCGATACTTGGAATTCAAAAGTTGCTGACGAGCGCCGAGAGCTCGGTAAAAAACAGATCCATATGCTGTGGTGACAGCTTAGGCCTTGATCAATCCTTAGGCGAGCCCTGATAGCATATTTTCTCATTCATCACATCGGATTGGTCAGATCCTAGAGACAAATCCTGAGTCTTTTTCGTGTATATTATGTGGCGCTCTTCAGTCCGATAAGGAACTGGAACACATAGTGCGTCTCATATAGGCCCAGTGGTGCGAGTCCCACAGGTACCAGTTCGACTTTAGCGCACTTGTTTATCGTCGCAGGTCGTGAGCTATACGCGCCAATGCGCAGATGGAAATTTCACCTGCTGGTAGCCTACAACCCAGTGAGCACTCGCTGATGACAACACCCCTGGAGATTCGAAATAGCCTATGTTATTTATGGCTAGAGCGTCCGGTCCCTGCCAGTGTCAGCCTCGAACTTAGTATGCTGCAGAGACTCGTCCACCCACAGTTCCGTTCTCCAGAAGCAGCGATTCATTCGAGATATCTCAGGCACCCTCGTCGGAGCATTGAATTCATCGATTGATCTGCTTGCATAACTCGAGGCTTGCTGAATCACAACAAGCAGACCACAAGAGATAAAATGGCCAACGTAAAAATATTCGCTTTTGCTATGGTCGTGTTGGCTGCAATTTCACAGTTTTCCGGAGCTGGAAGTGCTACTCTCACTATAGCGGAGCGCCAAACTGAACTGCTTAGGGGCGAGATTCTACGTTTGAGTAGACAACATCTTAAAGTTCTCAATGAGCTCGACGCTGCTAAAAAGGATGGACCCTGTTCTGAGGACCACTTGACACAGGGAATCGTGCAACTAGCACTAGCTGCCTACAGCAAGCCTCTGCTCAAGGTGGCAGATGGGATAGAAGCCATCAACAGACTGGTGGATAGAGAGCCAATGATGTCGATGATGGCCGACGCCTACTTGTCAGCCACAGATGAAGCTGGTAGCGCAAAAGCGCAGCTCAATACGATGTTAAGTCAGAGCGAATGCGAACAAATGAAGAAAATCCTCCGACCCAAGATGGACGAGCTCAGTGGTTTCGCCTACGAACGCTACAAAGCTCTACGACTCGCTCAGGGCAACGAGAAGCTGACGGGCAGAATCTACGAGATTGGCACCTACTCATACCTACGCTCGCAACCCCAGTAAAGTCGCGCAGTTGGGGATGGTTAAGAACTCGAATCGTGTTCCTAGAGAATGGGATGGTGAGAGCTGTGTCCAACAACTTTGGTCAAAATTATGATAAATAAAATATGCATACGTAGAGACCGTGAGTGTCTTTTCCTGATCACTCACGGACGAAAGAAAGAATAAGCTGATGATTGCATTTGCTCAGCGTTGAATATGAGGTCCGCCCCGAGGTTCAACCGTTCCGGACCAATTGCTCACTCGTGTTTGTCATATTTTCTTGGTTCCACCTCTAGTCCAATGATCGGCCAATTATGGCCAGACCCATGAAGAGTGAGACCGAACGCAGTATGATCAGCCGAAAGTTTCATGTTCATCAGTCTGCTAAGAGTGCGCTATGGGTAGTTTTATGCGAGGCTGACGTGTAGAACGGAAAGGGAATCGAGAAGACCGGCTAATTCTTCTTTGTCACCCACTGTACACCTGCCCTCTAGATTTGATTTGCAAAAGTTATCGCCATGAGGCTATACTACATCGTTAAATTGGATGCTCTGTCTAGACTGTACGAGACGCACAAAAAAAGTGCGTAAACTAAAGCATTTGAACCCACGCTAGCACGACTGATACTACACACCGGATGTCAGCCCGGTTGCGCGCGTCTAAAAAGATCATGGACAACAACAACAACAACATCGTGTTAACGCTGAGCAAAGCACGACACCGGTGATTGCGCAGGAATCCTGTAATGCTGCGTATAGCGCCTGGTCCTCAAGATATAGTGAGCACCCAGTCCCTATACTCTATTTCTCACGGTAACAGAGAGGGTTTAGTTGAGTATTAGAGGTGCTATGATTACAATGAACTGGTCACGAATGCTCTATCTGCCCCAAATGCTCTATCTCGGTCAGTCGCATTGACCACAACTGACCGAGTATAACTCGGCTTCCCGTGATTCTATCGCTTACAGACTCTAAATAACTGTCGTCAAGATAATATATGGGCTTTCAAATACTACATATCTAGTGACACTTGATATATGATTGGATGTAATAATTGGTGTGCATATGCTGGAAATTCCATGTTCTCACTCACTATCACATTAATACCTATATTCTTCTACACTCTTGGACCCGTCTATTCGCAGAGAAGAAGACGGGTGACGGAGGTAAATATCATTCATAGACGTCCAAAGGCTAGACAGGCAACTAACAATCATGAACCTGAAAACTGCAACCGTATGCCGAACGACGGCGAACAGTGGTCTGGAAGTTATGCTCGGACAAAAGGTTAATCAGATTCGCTCATCTCGAACATAGTCATCACAATCAGCTGGATAACTAAACAACACTTGAATGGGAAAAGTCTTAAGTTAAAATTTGAGATGGATGATTAGAAATTTATTACTCTATAGGAGCATCAATATCACGTGTTCTTAGATTTACTTGTTGCTGATGCGACTGTGGTTGGGGCCGTTGCTGGTTTACTAGGGGAGCGGTGGCGTCACTCTGCGAGGCCAATGGCGGTTGTGCTTGATGCTGGTTTGTGTAGGGATGAGCATTAGGAAGATATGCAGGATTTGGTGAGAAAAACTGCGGATGGAAGGAGTGAGGGTGGTAGAGGTTTGGAGGAGCTGTGCCACCAGTTTGATCAAAGTAAAGATGCGGGTAGTAGTAGTAAAACGGGGCTTGATGTGTGGGGGGTCCTTGAACACTTGCAGCGGTCATCTGCTCTGGGGTACTTGCGTGAGATTGTTGCGCTAGGTGAGGGTGGTGCTGTTGTTGGTGATGACCGCTATTATACCGACCGCCTGATGCAGATGCTCCTGCTAGGGAGTGCTGTTGCCCAACACCGCCAGAGGAGGGCTGGTTGGGGGGTGCAGGCGGGACGGCCGAAATCGGTATCACTGGGTTAGGTCCGGGAGGTGGTATCATATAGCCAAAAGGGGGAGGTGCATATGGATATAAGTGCCCGTAGACACTAGATGGGGGCATCACGGACGGCTCTGTTGCACCCATCATATGAGGGTTATCCATCATGCCTGGATGTGCAAAACCCCTCATATCAGGAGCCAGAGATGGCTGACCCGCGTTGACGTTGAGTTGACTATTGGGTAGAGCACTTGTGGAGTGAGTGATATCGCTATTTGACAAGGACGTGACAGCTGTTGTTGTGGCTTCGATATTGGTGCTCGCGTTGGGTGTAGCAACCCCGATGGCATTGCTGTTGATTTGTGTCATATTTTGTTGGTTTTGGGACTGCGGTAGTGTTGTCTGTTGGGCCTGTTGGGGTGAGGGCTGATGTGTGGAAGGTCTGGTAGGGTGTTGTTGTGGTTGCTGCTGTTGTGGTTGTGGTTGTTTGTTTTGGGGTTGCGGCATGGATACTGTGGGATCATCGCCACCTTGGCTAGAGTTGGACTGTTTGATGTTGCGAACAGTCTCAGAGCCAGCATGATGCTGATTGTTCTTTTGTTGGCTTGAGCTGAACAAGTTATGGTGTGCGTTGTGTTGGCTGTTGAAGGAGTTGTATCGGATCCGAGCTCTATGCTCTTTCCTGTGGGCTGTATCAACTCTCAGAGTTATGTTGTCAATCTTCATTCCCTCTGCGAGTGCTTTCTCAAACTCTGCGAGTTCCTCGAATCTGACGAAGCCGAAACCCCTACTTGAACCATCCTCATTACGTATAACTGGAGTGTATATGGGTTAGGCATGTCATTATGTATCCGTGGGGGATAGTCGAGAGCGTTGGCCAGGAGCGTGGATAGTCAGGATGGAATGGAATGTTGGGGAAGATATTGTTAGGGATGTGTTATCGAGGGTCGAGACTTTGTATGTGGGGACACTTGATGGTGAGTACTTACTTTGCACGCGTCTAACACTTTTGAACCTGGTCTGATATATTCGCTGCAACTTGTCATCACTACAGTCGTAGGGCAAGTCGCCAACAAAGAGGTTGAACTCTCTGTTGCCGTAATGTTGATGGTGCGCGTTTTTGTTGTTCATCTTAACCGCTTGTTGGGTAGGTTCAGATGTGTCTCCAGGGGATAGTAGGTCAGAGCAATAGAGAGACAGAGAGAGAGACAGACAG
>SNVD02005829.1:0-23058 GCA_013180625.2 Boswellia sacra
ATATCCAAATGACTTTATTCTTGATGCGTTGGAAAGCTTATTCAAATGTGCAAATCTTTTATGTTTGCAGATTTTCAAATTTCAAACGGAACATTGACAAAAATGGAAGACAAAATTACGATTTTTATGGTGGGCAGAAAATTTGGAGATGGTGTCTTCACTTGATTAAGTTCATCCTATTTGCCTATAAAGGAGCCCTTCTCCCATGCATGGATTCAAAAAAAAAGATAAGTGCAAGAGAAGCATTTTATCAAGCAAAAATCAAGAGAAGTATCAAGTCTAGAGAGCTTTTATATTATCTATCTACTCTTTGAAGAGAGTTATACTTTTGTTGTAAAAATTATCTTTGTTCTTGTATTGTGGTGAAAGTGAGATATTATTGTAAAGGATAATAGTTATCCTTGAGAGAACTCTTGCTGTGTGTTATCAAGAGTTGAGGAAAGTTGCCTTGGTGAGGTTGTTCATCAAGAAGAACTCTTGGTGTGGTGTTATCAAGGTTTGAAGGAATTTGCCTTGGTGAGGTTGTTCATCAAGAAGAACTCTTGGTGTGGTGTTATCAAGAGTTGAAGGAAGTTGCCATTGTGAGGTTGTTCATCAAGAAGAACTCTTGGTGTGGTGTTATCAAGAGTTGAAGTAAAAAGTCTTGGTGACGTTGTTCATCAAGCAAGTTGTAAAGATTTCTACAACTTAGTGAAAAGCTTAGCTCGTGGAGCTAGGAGCCCGTGGACGTAGGCAAGGTTTGCCGAACCACGTAAATTGAGTTTGCACTCTCTCTATCCCTTTCCTCTTTAAATTTACTTACACTTGTGATTGTTCATCATTATTATTCTTTTGATTGCATCTTTGATAAATTCTAATTTCATCTTCTTCACCTTCATTCTCAAAGAAAGAGTTATATAATTTTGATCTTTCAAGAAACGTTTTCTAAATCCGTTTTGATAAATAAAAACCCAATTCAACCCCCCTCTTGGGTTGCCATACCTGAGTCAACAAGTGGTATCAGAGCAAGGTTGCTCAATTTTTTAAATCTTAATCGATTTTTGAGCTATGGCAACTTTTAATTCATCTTCATATGTTAAGGGACTTTCTATCTTTAGACCTCCATTTTTTAATGGAAGTGATTACTCTTATTGGAAAACTAGAATGAGTATTTTCTTGAAATCTTTTGATTATGATTTATGGTCTATTGTTTTGGAAGGACTTTTTGTTCCTACCAAAATTGAAAATGGGGAATGCATACTTAAAGAATCTAAAGAGTTTAGTGAAAATGATAAAAAGAAATTGAGTTTGAATGCTAAAGCTATGAATGTGTTGTATTGTGCTCTAGATAGAAATGAGTTTAATAGAATATCTACTTGTTCTACGGCACAAGAAATATGGCATACACTTGAAGTAACTCATGAAGGAACTAGTCAAGTTAAAGAATCCAAGATTAGTATGCTAGTTCATAGTTATGAGCTTTTTAAGATGAAATCGGATGAATCAATTTCTGAAATGTTTACTATATTTACGGATATTATTAATATTTTGAAATCTCTTGGTAAATCTTATTCTAATGTTGAAATGGTGAGAAAGATTCTTAGATGTCTACCAAAATCTTGGGAGCCAAAGGTGACGGCAATTCAAGAAGCAAAGGACCTCACAAAACTACCATTAGAAGAACTTATGGGTTCTCTCATGACTCATGAAATCACCTTGAAGGAGAATGAAGAAGATTTCAAGAAAAAGAAAAATATCGCTTTCAAATCTTCAACGAAAGAAAAAGATGACTCCGATGACGAAGGAGATGATGAAGATCTTGCATTCGTCACAAGAAATCTAAAAAGGATGATTAGAAGAAACCAAGGATTCAAGAAGATTTCTAGAATGGATTGTCCTTACTTCAAGAGTCAAAACAAGAAATCCAAAGCAATGAAAGCCACAAATTGGGATGATAGTGAAGCTAGCTCCACCGAAGAAGAAGATTGCGAAGTGGCAAACATGTGCTTCATGGCTTTAAGTGAAGATGAGAGACAAAGGAGTGGCAAACACAAGTGGTACTTAGATAGTGGATGCTCAAGGCTTATGACCGGAGATGCCTCCAAAGTCTCAAGATTAATAATGAAGAAAGGAGGATATGTGACCTTCGGTGATAATGCCAAAAGAAGGGTAATCGGACATGGTGATATTGGTAACCCTTCTTTACCTATTATTGAAAATGTTTTGCTTGTTCATGGTTTGAAACATAATTTGATTAGCATTAGTCAATTGTGTGATAAGGGATATTCTATTACTTTTGAGCCTAATAGATGTGTGATTAAGGATGTTAGTAACGATAAGACATTATTTATTGGTAATAAATGTGGTAAAATTTATACAATTGATATTGATGTTAATAATCATGTGAAAAAATTGTTTCATTGTTAATCATGATACTTGGTTATAGCATAGAAGGTTAGGTCATGCTAGCATGGACAAAATCTTAAAAACTTCTAAAAATGATTTAGTTGATGGTTTTCCAAGAATAAAATTTGAAAATAACAAGATTTGTGATGCTTGTCAATTTGAAAAACAAGTGAGAACTTTTTTAAACAAAAATTTTTTTTTCAACAAATAAACCCCTTAGTCAAGATAGATTTTGCATAATTAGGAAAGAATTAGACATATTGGATATGCTTAATTTTGCTTTTATATGATAATTTTTGAATGGTAGCATATGTTAAGGGGGAGAATATATTTAGGGGGAATAATTAATTTGATTATATCTTTTTGATGATAACAAAAGGGGGAGAAATGGTTGGATTGCTTATATTCATAACAAGTGCCAAATTTTTATTTATTCTTGATTTTGTTTTCATTCTTGATTTAGATATTATTTTAAAGCAATCAATGGTTTGTCATCATCAAAAAGGGGGAGATTGTTAGCCCTAAGGCTACATGATAATTTTGATGATAACAATACACATTGATTTATTGAGATTTACTAACATGTTTATTTATGTGCAAGAGTAAGATCATTGAAATAATTGTAAAATCAAGAAGAGGCTTATTAAAATGAAATGTTGAAGCTAAGGAGAAGACTACATGTTAAAGGCACCAAAGTTTAAGAACAAGGATTGACTCAAGGAATGTGACACATGAATAATGTTCAATCAATTGGTCATATATATCTGTACAAATATCCAAATGATGTGATTCTTGAGCCTTTGGAAAGCTTACTCAATTTTTAACATTTCATATGTTTTAATGAAATTCAAATTTTAAGTGCAAGGTTGTCCAAATCATCATGCAAGTTGGAAGACAAATGGAAGCAGCTGACATGAGCACCGAATACTCCTTTGGACATATCTTGAGCTAGAAAAATCAAACTGACTTGATTCTTGCGGCATTGGAAAGATGACTTAATGAGGAATATTTCATATGTTTTGAAAAAATTCAAATTTCAATCAGAAGGCCGACATAATTGACATGCAATTCGGTGAACTGACACAAAGAAGAAAAATCAACTCACATGAGCACCGAATGGTGTTTTGGCCATATCTTAAGATAAAGATATCCAAATGCTTTGATTCTTAATGTTTTGGAAAGATTATTCAAATATGCAGATCTTTCATGTTTTGAACAAATTCAAATTTCAAACGGAAGGCTGACAGAATTATCATTCAATTTGGTGGACTAACACAAGAAAGAAAATTCAAGTCACATGAGCACCGAATGGTGTTTTGGCCATATCTTGAGCTACAGATATCCAAATGACTTGATTCTTATTGAGTTGGAAAGCTTATTCAAATGTGCAAATCTTTTATGTTTTGAGATTTTCAAATTTCAAACGGAACATTGACAAAATGGAAGACAAGATTACGGTTTTTATGGTGGGCAGAAAATTTGGAGTTGGTGTCTTCACTTGATTAAGTTCATCCTATTTGCCTATAAAAGGAGCCCTTCTCCCATGCATGCATTCAGAAAGATAAGAGCAAGAGAAGCATTTTATCAAGCAAAAAACAAGAGAAATATCAAGTCTAGAGAGCTTTTATATTCTTTATCTACTCTTTGAAGAGAGTTATACTTTTGTTGTAAAAATTATCTTTGTTCTTGTATTGTGGTGAAAGTGAGATATTATTGTAAAGGATAATAGTTATCCTTGAGAGAACTCTTATTGTGTGTTATTAAGAGTTGAAGGAAAGTTGCCTTGGTGAGGTTGTTCATCAAGAAGAACTCTTGGTGTGGTGTTATCAAGGGTTGAAGGAAGTTGCCTTGGTGAGGTTGTTCATCAAGAAGAACTCTTGGTGTGGTGTTATCAAGACTTGAAGGAAGTTGCCTTGGTGAGGTTGTTCATCAAGAAGAACTCTTGGTGTGGTGTTATCAAGGTTGAATGAAAAAGTCTTGGTGAGGTTGTTCATCAAGTAAGTTGTAAAGATTTCTACAACTTAGTGGAAAGCTTAGCTCGTGGAGCTAGGAGCCCGTGGACGTAGGCAAGGTTTGCCGAACCACGTAAATTGAGTTTGCACTCTCTCTATCCCTTTCCTCTTTACATTTACTTGCACTTGTGATTGTTCATCATTATTATTCTTTTAATTGCATCTTTGATAAATTCTAATTTCATCTTCTTCACCTTCATTCTCAAAGAAAGAGTTATATAATTTTGATCTTTCAAGAAAAGTTTTCTAAATCTGTTTTGATAAATAAAAACCCAATTCACCCCCCCTCTTGGGTTGCCATACCTGGGTCATCAGTTCCGACCTCATGAATTTGATACTCAATGTTGGGTTGCTCCTAAATTGCTCCATAAAGTACCTTGCAATCCAAGTGGATGTCATCTCTTTTTTGTCATCAAGTTTCGCACAATCATGGACAACCTTGTATACCTTTATTTGGAAGTTATCAGTCCCCAGTATCTTAGAGGCATGGATGTACCAGGGACAACCCTCTACAACACACTTAGCAATGTACCTAGCTTCTCATTCCTCACTCTCTTAAGTTTTATTCCTTTCTCAATGCAATAGCACCTCAAGAGCTCTCTCAAGTGTTCAACCCCATCAAATATTTGCCCAACACTAAAGTGAACATGCCCATCAACATGTCTATTACACTCATTTCTCTTACAGTATCTATCTAGATTTACTAAATGGTCATCCATATCATCTAATTTTGCCTATGGCCACTCTTCATCATTGTCACTATTGCAGTGATCCATGCATTGTGACATTCTTTTTTTCCTATTAACATTTCCACCATTTGATTCTTCATTAATATTTTGATCCCTCACATTGTTTTCCTCACCATCTTCTCTAACAACACTCTCCTTCTCTAAATCATCCACATGAAAATTCCCTTCCACAAAGTCATCATCATGAATCTCCTTATTATTGCCATCTCCACTACTCTCATCTTCATTGCCAGCTTCATAATCTGCATCACCTAATGAACTTACTTGAATGGCACCATTGTTGCTACCCATATTAACTAATTGGCATTCACGAGGGCATTCCTCATGAAGACCAAACTCATTGTATTGCACATTCGGATCATTTGGAGGCAACTCAGTTATGATGAATGTAACTCTCCTCAACCCTTTATCTTTATGCATTTTAAACATGCATAATAGGTCATCATCATTATAGATGGTCAGGTTGGTCTTATTCAGTTGGTCTTATTCCAGGATAAAGGCACCACTATCCTATGCTTCTCTTCTGGTTCCAACTCCCCAAGACCAAGCTTTTCTTTTGCTTCCTTCAAAATATAGATCCTACTACTCTCCTCACTGTCTTGTAGCCCAAAATCAACCTCTTCACCCCTCATACGAAGCTTGCATTTGAAAAGAACCATTTCCACTGCAAATAATGCAAAAAAAAAAAAAAGTAGTTATAAACAATAAAAAGATGAAATAGCGAATAATAACAGTACACACATTAATCATTAACAAATATTTACTATCTTTTAACATAACAATAATAAAAGCCCAAAACAGTTATTGTTGATAGCAACATGTGGGATAAAAACTATTCTTTCTTTCTAATAAAATAAGATACAGATTCTAAAAAATGATTAACAACTGTTCTCTCATCAATATCATCTGATTTTTTAAAATGATTAATTTAAAAATAAATTTTGTTAACTTCCCAGCCATGGACATTTAATAAATTTTATAAAAAAACAAACTTTTTAAATCAATTAATAATAAGATTACATGGCAATTACAATTAACACTAACACAACAAAAGATAAAATGTCAAATAATAATAGTACATATGTTCATCATTAACAAATGTTTACTGTCTTTTAACACACTGGAATGCTAAACAAAGCAAATCAGTCAACTTCTAATGTTAAATTTTATTTAATTTATTAATTTTTTTTTTGTAGTTCAAGATCAATCATACCATTACACATGCAATCTTTGATTATTGGAAGAAACATCCATAGGTATCCATCCTTACAAGTTTTAACAATACTAACAACAATATTGCCATTTAAAGTAACGTTATGCTTCATTTTTAAATAAATTTGATATTTTCCAATTAAGTTCAAAACAAACTAATATATATTCAAATAGCCATTAATCTAAGCCCAGACCATCGGTAAACAACCATCCATGTCTATTCCAAGGATCAAACAAACCCCAAAACATAAGTAGCTTAATAGTTAACTTTGTTAAGAAAAAATGACAACTTTCTTGCACGACACGATCATCCACAAGCAACAGACATGCACACCTCAATAACACATTAAATTAAATATTTGAAACCAACCACTGAAGTTAGAAATGAAAAACCCCATAAAGTACACTTTTAGCAGTTATGGTTATTTTATTTTTGGAAAAAAATTCCACCTTCTTCAAATACATCATTAGACACGCACACATGCATGCAAATATCAATGACTCCAGAACAAAAAAAGAACAAATAAAGACCAACTGCGTAACCAACCTTAGTTGTGCAAGAACTTGATGGAGAGTAACAAGCAACCTTCTATGATTCCCTTCCAGCAACCTAAAGAACAAGCTCAGGTTATAGTTTAGGTAACTTCACGTTCCACCCCCTCCATTGAACAGTGCCTCTTTCGCACCAAAAATTCGAAGGGATGCAGGTCATCTTCCCTACCAACTGTATAGGAATGGGAAAGGTGTTTTTGTATTCTTTTATCTTTTTTTAGCTTTTAGGGCACTTGGCCCCTTATGTCAATTGCAAATGTTTTTATATTGGGATAATAAGTTCATTCACCGTTTTACCCATTCAACATAACTTAATTCAATATAATGTCATTTAGTCCATGTAATTTTACGTAAATACCCTGCTCCATCAATTTGAAAACAAACAAAAATCGTGAGTTGGGGTTGACTGATACGAAAATGCAAAGGTTTGGTATCACGCTAATATTAACACATAAGACACTTTTTGCGTGATAATAGGGCAAAGTTTAGGGGAGGTTAATGATATTATCCCAATTTTTTTATGTCACTAAATGAGGATAACATCATATTTTTTATATATTGTCTTAATGGCTATTTTAATGGCAATTTATGATCAATATCTAGTGGGGGTGTGAATGGTAATTCCTCTTTTCCTATTTTGCTGAGCTACGAACACCCCGGAAAGGGTGTTCACGTGCTTCCCCAAGTCCTATGCGCGGGCTTCCATTTTTGTCTCCTGCTCCATCTCTTTTTTCTTGTTTGACTACAATGTTCCCCTTTTAGTATAAAACTCCTCCCAACGCTAGAATTCTACAGTTGTATTGATGAACACTTAAATATGTATGTTTAATAAGAGCTTAATTTATCATATTGTATTAATAATGTCATTAAGATCCTCAACTTAAGCATATTTGTAATCTTTACATTTTTTGAATTAGCTTTATTTTAATTTCAGTTTTTGTTGTAGGTTCAGTAAAATAGGCATAACTTTCTATTTATAGATCAAAATGGTGCAAATATTGATTTGTTGGAAAGCTGATTAAATTATCTACAAGATCATATTTCACAAGTATCATCAAATTCGGGCTCTTGGTGGACCAAAAATGGGCTTGAAGTGAACCCTTCGTAGTTTCTGCCCAGCCTAACCATGCCTCCGTATTTTGACCATATCTCTTGATATATGTATCCCAATCATATGAATCAAGATGTTCTAGAAAGCTGAGAGAAATATCTACAACTTTTTGAAGACATGTGATCAAAATTCTAAATAATTTGATGCCGAAATTGGTGGTCAAAGTCGGTGCATATGATGATCCAAATTGTCAAAAAGATATTTTACAATTGTCCCTTTGTAATTTGACAAGTTTGCCCCTAAATGTATCTATAAATAGAGGTGCATTGTAACCCATTAGTGCATCTAGGCTTTGACTGGGATCTCTTGTTATTGTATTTTTCTCTCTTGTGTTTTAATGTTATTAATAAATCTTCTTTTTCTTGCAATTTATTTTCTTTCTTTCATAATGTTTTACTAAATTCTATCTTGCTATGTGCTTAATAACCATAATCTTTTGTTATTTATTATATATGTTTTATATTTATTTCCTTGATCAATCTTGACACCATTCATAAAGTGGAGATCTTGATCCATTATAGACAATCCTTGGTACATCAAATGCTTGGATCATTTCTAGATGTCGTATGATTCTTCCTTACTGACACAAGTATAGTTAGGAACCTTGATTTTTTATAGACATATGGTGATTGGTACATTGGATGCTTGAACCTATTTACAAGAAGTGGTATAAATATTGGTAATGAAACAAATATAATTCATATAACTAAAATGGGGTTAAATGACATACCTTCCGATTGGAACCTCCTTGATGTGTGGATTCTAATTGAGTTATAATCGGGTTGTTTATCCTTATTTGATATATCAAGGGTAGATCCCCTAACTTTAGCTTTCATTATTATTGCGTTAATTGCTGTTACTTGTGTAGTTTAATTATTTTCGTTTATTATTTATGAACTTGTTCTTTTATTTGTTATGGTAGGTTTTACCTCATATTTTCATGGATGGTCTTACCAGCTTTTTATTTTTGTTTTACATTTGAATGATCAATAGTATCACCTACTGTCTTTACTTTTATTTGTTAATATCATCTTATTAATCATTTGAATTATTCATATCATATTTCTTATCCCTAAGTTTGTAGCGCTAAATCCCCTTCCCCGTGGATCGACTCCGATCTTATCGGGTTTATTATTTTGACACTCCTATACTTGGAAGATAATCCTATTTTTGGATGTATCAAGTTTTTGGTGCGCTATCGAGGAAGGTAAAATTTGGCGTGCAAAATTGTAAGTATTCTGTTTTCTCATTTTAGATCTTAATTTTTCTTTGTCATGTGTTCATATTTTCTTTTCTTTTCTTTTTCAAATTTGCATGAAAATTTGGTCACGCACATCTAGTGGTAGACTGGTTAGGAAAACATCATATTCCTTAGAAAACATGGCTGACAATCAAGTGGAAAGGTTCATGGATGAAAGGGACAATTGTTCCCAATAAAATGACCAAAACCAACTAAGAACCCTTAGAGATTACATGAATTCGGTAAGGACTAGTATACCTTCTTGTGTAATTTCTCCTCCCGATGCAGTCCATTTCAATTTCAAGCCGAGTTTGTTTGACTTTTACCCACCTTTTATGGCCTTGATATGGAGAATCCATATTCACACTTAAAAAATCATTGAAGAGGTGTTTAACTCCTATAATGACCCAAAATGTAGCATAAACACAATAAAATTAAAGCTTTTCCTTTTTTTTTAAAGATAAAGCTAGAACAAGGCTACAAGATTTGAGGTCAAGTTCCATCAGTTCATGGAATGAGAAGAAACAACAATTTTTAAAAAATTTTTTTCCTACTCAGAACAAATTCTCTTAAAAGACAAATCACATTTTCACTCAAAAACAAGGAGAAACCCTTTACCAATATTGGGATAGGTATAAAGAATTACTTAATACTTGTCCTCACCATGGTTTTGAAACTTGGAGAATAGTTGCACACTTCTATGAAGGATTAACACCTCAAGATAAGCAAGTAGTGGAGCTAATGTGTAACAGACAATTTGGAGATAAAGACCTTGATGAAGCAATTGACTACCTCAATTCATTAGCAGACAAAGCTCAAAATTGGGACACTGTTGGCACTATGAGGTACCAAGCAAAGCCCCACCCTTGACGTCCAATAGAGGCATATATAACCTTAGGGAAGACTATGACCTTCAAGCCAAATACGCATCCTTAACTAGAAAAGTCGAGGCTTTATAAATGAAAGAGAGTGGTCAATTGAATTCTATTCAAGAAATTGTCTGTCACATTTGTAGTGATAATGACCATCCTACTGATGAGTGCCCAACTTTGCCTGCTTTTAGGGAATGTCTCCATGGACAAGCCAATGCCTTGAACCCTTTCAAAAAGCCAAATCATAATCCATACTCACAAACCTACAATCACGGTTGGAGAAATCATCCAAATTTTAGTTAAAAAAAATGACAATCATGCACAATCTTCAAAAGTCCCTTTTCAAACACAGCAAAATTTTCAAAATTCTCATGATCATGCATATGCTCCTCCTCCTTGGAAGGACCTTAAAGAAACATTGCATTTATTCATTACAAAGCAAGAGACTTTCAATAGTCAAACTGCTCAAACATTAGCAAATTTGTCAGATACTCTTACGAAATTTGCATCCACATTTAGCATTCAAGAAAAAGAAAAATTTTCTTCTCAAACATTACAGAACCCCAAATATCAATCTAACTCAAATGTAGGAAGTTCAAGTAACCATAATATGGACTAAGCTAAATCAATCATGACCCTTCGCAATGGTAAGTTTGTAGAAATACACATTCCTCAACCTTATGAGAAAGAAGATAAATCCATCTCTAAGAATAAGGAAGAGGTTACTAAACCAACACCAAGCGAAGAAGGAACTAAATCTCCAGTTGTGCCTCCATTTTCTTAAGCATTAGCTACACAAAAGAAGCCAACTCATAATTCTGAAATCTTTGAAATTTTCAAACAGGTAAAGGTCAACATTCCCTTGTTAGATGTGATCAAACAGGTACCTTCGTATGCAAAATTTTTTAAAGATTTATGCAATGTGAAAAGAAAATTAAATTGAAAAAAAAGGCCTTTCCAGCCGAGCAAGTAAGTGCTATTCTTCAAAACAATATTACTGTGAAATATAAGGACCCAGGTTGTCCTACAATTTCATGTATTATTGGAGACCATAAAATTGAACAAGCTTTACTTGATCTTGGTGCTAGTGTGAATTTGCTTCCATACTCAATTTTTTAGAAACTCAATCTAGGTGAGTAAAAACTGACTTCTCTGACTCTTTTGCTTGCTGATAGATCAATTAAAGTGCCAAGAGGAGTAGTAGAAGATGTGTTAGTTCAAGTTGATAAATTCATTACCCAGTGGATTTTATTATCTTGGATACAAAACTAGTGAAAGTATGTAATTCAATTTCTGTCATTTTAGGGTGTTCATTTCTGGCTACCTCTAATGCTTTGATTAATTGTAGGAATGGAGTCATGAAGCTATCATTTGAAACCATGACATTGCAACTTTATGTTTTTAAAATGTGCAAACAATCACATGAAGAAGATGATGAAATTGAGGAGGCTAATATGATTGAAACTATTGTGGAAAGCCACATCCAAAAAGGGGGTTCTACTAACCCTTTGGAAACCTGTTTAGTCAATTCATTAGAATCAAGTATAGAACTAGAGCCTGATCTTTCTGATATATGTTCTTTACTGGATTGTGCACAGGTGATAGAAAAAGGCTTAAAACCATGATTCGAATAATTAGGGCAAATGAATGAAAGCAAGGAAGAGGAAGCTCCCAAGTTAGAATTAAAGCCCTTACCTAAACGACTAAAATGCGTATATCTTGGGGAGACTCAAACATATCCGGTGGTAATTTCTTCATCCTTCACAAGCAAGCAACAAGTAAGTTGATAGAAGTGCTTAAAAGGCATAAAAATACAATCAGGTAGACTTTAGAAGACATAAAAGACATTAACCCTTTGATTTGTATACATGTAATACATTTAAAAGAAAATACCAAAACATCCCAACAACCTTAAAGGAGATTAAATCCCCACATGAAAGAGGTCATTAGGGCTGAAGTTCTCAAGCCACTTGATGTGGGAATTATCTACCCTCTTTCTGATAGTAAGTGGGTAAGCCCTACACAAGTGGTACCTAGGAAATCTGGCATTACAGTAGTAAAAAATGAAAAGGGTGAATCATTACCAACTCGAGTCTCATCTAGTTGGAGGATGTGCATTGATTATAGAAAATTAAATTCTGTCACTAGAAAAGACCATTTTCCCTTACCATTTCTTGGCCAAATTCTAGACAGAGTAGTAAGGCACTCCTACTACTGCTTTCTTGATGGATACTCAGGCTATTATCAAATTCCCATTGCACTTGAAGACAAAGAAAAGACCACATTCACATGCCCCTTTGACAATTTTGCATTTAGAAGGATGTCTTTTAGACTTTTTAATACCCCAGCTACGTTTCAAAGATGCATGTTAAGCATTTTCAGTGACATGGTTGAGCATTGTTTAGAAGTTGTCATGGATGATTTAACTATCTTTGGAAACTCTTTTGATAATTGTCTTGAAAACTTAGAAAAAAATCCTAAAGAGGTGTGAAGAAAAAGGTCTTATTTTGAATTGGAAAAAAATGTCATTATACAAAGAAAAGACCACATTCACATGCCCCTTTGACAATTTTGCATTTAGAAGGATGTCTTTTAGACTTTTTAATACCCCAGCTACGTTTCAAAGATGCATGTTAAGCATTTTCAGTGACATGGTTGAGCATTGTTTAGAAGTTGTCATGGATGATTTAACTATCTTTGGAAACTCTTTTGATAATTGTCTTGAAAACTTAGAAAAAAATCCTAAAGAGGTGTGAAGAAAAAGGTCTTATTTTGAATTGGAAAAAAATGTCATTATACGGTTAATTTGGGAATTGTCTTAGGTCATGTGGTGTCTTCCAAGGGAATTGAAGTGGACAAAGCAAAAGTGGAATTAATTTCCCATTTGCCTCCACCAAAAACAATCAAAGAGGTTCTTTCATTATTGGGGCATGCCGAATTTTATAGGAGCTTCATAAGAAATTTTAGTGCTATATCTAAACCTCTTTGTAACCTCTTAATAAAAGATACTTCTTTTGAATGGACTCAAGAATGTCAAAATTCCTTTGATAAGTTAACTAGACTTTTAACAACTACTCCAATTATGCAATCTTCTGATTAGTCCTTACATTTTAAATTGATGTGCGATGTGAGTGACTATGCTATTGGTGCTATCTTGGGACAAAGAAGCGAAGGTAAGCCTTATGTAATATACTATGCAAGTAGAACTTTAAATGATGCACAAATGAATTACACAACAACTAAAAAAGAACTACTTGCAGTAGTATTTGCATTAGACAAATTTTGATTTTATTTAATTAGTTCTCCAACGATTATTTACACTGACCATACAGTTGTAAGATATTTAATGTCTAAACAAGATGCAAAATCTAGATTGATACTATTGATCTTATTGCTCCAAGAATTCAATATTACAATAAAGGATAAGAAAGAAGTCAAAAATGTCGTTGCAGACCATTTGTCAAGATTAATGACAAAGACATCAATTGAAACTTCACCTATCAATGACTCTTTTCCTGATGAATTTTTATTCTCTGTTGCTGTAGTACCATAGTTTGCTAACATTGTAAATTTTCTTACAATAGGAGAAATCCCGCCTCATTGGAATGCTCAAGACAAAAGGAAGTTTTTGACCGAGGTGAAAATTTTTTATTGGAATGATCCATATCTGTTTAAATATTTTTTAGACCAAATAATTAGAAGATGCATACCCAACAATGAGGTAAGTAGTGTCATTAATTTTTGTCATTCCGAAGCATGTAGAGGGCACTTTTCACCAAAAAAAAAAAAACAGCTGTTAAAATATTGCAATGTCGATTTTATTGGCTCACTTTATTTAAAAAATGCATATGCATTTTGCAAAACTTGTGAAAATTGTCAAAAATTGGGATCCATTTCAAAACGAAACATTATGCCTTTGAATCCCATTCTTATTGTTGAAATCTTTGACTGTTGGTGTATTGATTTTATGAGACCTTTTCTACCATCATTTGGTTCTGTGTACATTCTTGTTGCAGTAGACTATGTTTCAAAATGGGTCGATGAAATTCCATATCGAAACAATGATCAGAAAACAGTTATCAAATTCTTAAAAGAGAATATTTTGTGTAGATTTGAAATTCCTCGAGCCATTATTAGTGATGGGGCTACACATTTTTGTAACAAACCATTTGAAACTCTAATGAAGAAATATGGAATAACCATAAAGTTTCTACACTTTATCACTCGCAAACAAGTGGACAAGTTGAATTAGCTATTAGGGAGATAAAATAGATCTTAGAAAAAACAGTTAACTTAAACCATAATGATTGGTCTTTAAGACATAATGATACACCTTGGGCTTACCGAACTACTTTCAAAACATCATTGGGAATATCTTCTTATGGATTAGTTTGTGGAAAACCTTGTCACTCGCCTATGAAAATTGAGTATAAAGCTTATTGGGCTATTAAAACATTTAACCCAAATTTGGATGATGCTTGCAAGTTATGTAAACCCCAACTGAGTGAACTTGAAGAAATCATGAATGAGGCTTATGAAAACTCTAAAATCCACAAAAAAAAATGAAGGTTTTTCATGACAAATCCATTATTAGAAAATCTTTTGAACCTTCACAAAAAGTTCTTTTGTATGATTCAAAATTGCATTTGTTTCTTGGTAAACTTCAGTCTCGATGGATTGGGCCTTTCACTGTTAAAAATGTGTTCTCTCATAGAGCTGTTGAAATTGAGAACCCAAAGAATGATAATGTCTTTAAAGTTATTAGCCAATGGTTAAAACCATTCTTTGAAAATTTTAATCAAAATGAAGAGTCCATTGCTTTAATTGATCCTTTTTAAGGATTGATTTTTCCTGGTCAAGTGGTGGATACGGAACCTCGTGACTTTTAAAGTCAATTTTTCAATTCTGTAAAAACTATTGCTCACCTTGAATTCATCTTCGTTTCTTCTCTCTCATTTTCTTAACATGGATACCATTCTCTTGAATTTGCACACACCTTTTCCCTCTCTTCCTCAAAATGATTTGCTTAAAATTTATAAAGCCCGCACAGAAAGACTAAGGATGTTGATGCGTAAGGATATTTCTGCTGATTTAAGATGGTTAATTGAAGCCAAGGTTTGATTTTCTTGTGAATTTTCAGATAATCTAGTTTCTCACATGCCAGGTTTGGAAAAAAGCTCTTATGCCAAAAAGCAAAGAGCGAGAATGTTACAAGTTTATCACAAATATGCAAGATGGACTTGTAACCAGTGTTGCTGCTTCTTTGGATATTTGTCTAACAATCAAGAGGATAAGCTACAGTCCATCAATAATGGGCTAAGTAGGGAGTCTTTGGATAATATCCAATTGACTCTTAAAACGCATTCTTGTGGAATTATGCAGCGTGAAATTTTGACATTATGGACACAATTTCAAGAAGAGTATGAACGTTATAGTCTCAGGAATCTGACTTAAAATGACCATGTTTGCTAGTTTATAAGAAACTAGATGGAAGCATATCTTCAACTCATAGAAGGTGTTTAAGCCGTTTCTAGACGTAGAACCAGGGGAAGATGTCAGCCACAGTCATAACTATCTATACATATGCATGCGTGCCATCATTTTTGAATTTTTATGTCTTACAGCTGTCATTTTTGAATTTATGTCTCTATCTTTCGATTGACTTATGCATTTATGGTGTCTTATTTTTCTGAATTTCTATGCTTTATTGTCAAACTTTTTCAATAACAACCGAGTTACCTATATAGATGTCATCATTAGAATACATTTTTGCACTCCATAAATATGACTTCTCTTGTTCTTCACTTCACACATATAGTTAGAGAGTTGCATACACATGGAGGGAACTTCAAAAGGTCGAATCCAAAAGATATGTGTATTATGTGGATCTCGACTTGGAAAAAGTGAAGAATTTGTAGCAATAGCAAATTATCTTGGTAGGCCATTAGAAGAAAGAAAGATTCATGTGGTTTATGGGGAAGGTAGCCTCGGGTTAATAGGTTGTGTGTCAACAACTGCACTAGTAGGAGGCAGTCAAGTTTTAGGTGTTATTCCTAAAGCTTTGGCTATGGAAAGTATCATTGGAAAAACAGTTGGGAAGGAGTTATAGTTCTCCTCTATGCATGAACGCATGGCATATATGCTTATCAATTTGGATGTATTTATTGCTTTACCAGGTGGCTTTGGTACTCTCGAAGGAATTTTTCAAATTGCCTCTTGGGCCTAACTGAATCTCCATAAAAAACCCCTAGTTTTGTTGAATGTTAAAAATTTCTTTGATCCATTGATACATTTTGTTGATGTAGCTGTAGAACATAATTTTATCCCTCATTCGGTGTAACAGATCCTTGTTTTTGCCACTATTGGTAGTGAATTACTTGACAAATTACAAACAATCGAGCATGAATCTGACCCAACAATAACTCAAATTAATTGGTTAGGAGGACAAAATAAAAAGTGCAAATTGGATCTGAATCTCCGTTTGTAATTTTTCTTGTCTTATATTTTATTTGTACCATTTTATTTTACGTGTCTTTCAGGTCGTCTCTTTTGAATAATTGAAGCTTCAGGTAATGGCTCCTAAGCTTTATCTCTTTACATTCAAACATTGAGGACAATGTTTCATTTGGTTGAGGGGAAGGATAGTAGACATAAGTGTATCTTATATTTTCTTTTTCTTGCAAAAAAAAAGTTAGTAATTAGATTCAAAGTGCGGTGGAAGGAGTTCAAATCCTCTTGAGACACATTCTGGGTTAGGAATGGCAGAGTAAAGGGGGCCATTTTGAACTCTTGAAACCCATTCTAACTAATTTGTCATTTTGTTTTGATTTTGCACTTTTGAAGACTCATTTTAGCTAACTTGATATTGTTTAGTTTTGATTTTTGAATTTTATAACGAGGTTGTCTTATTCACTTCACTTTGAATTATTTAAGTCTATAAACTCTCACAACTTTATCATTTAATAAACCGTTTGCTCATGCACTCATTAAGTAAGTATTCATGAACATTTCTTCACACACACATATACCTTGACACATGATTAAGGGTTGCAAAATGAAATGGTGCAATATTTGAGTTTATTTGTTTTATTTAGGATAACAACAAAAGGAAGGGGAAAGTGAAAAACTAAAGAAAAAAAATGAAAAAATCAATTGTGGATAAGTTTGGTCTCATAGCATTCTTAATTCGAGCAATTAAGCCTGAGGGGTGCCTCAACACCTAATACCCTAAGACCAACTGGTTTGGGAGCTATTGGCCCAAAGCTCGTTACATAGATTAAGGAGAAAGCTTATGGGGATTGAACATTGCACTATCCACAAGTTTCTAAGCAAAAATAAAGCATTGGCAACCTGAGTCGTTAAGCTCGTAGGGGGCCTTGCTACATGGGTTAAAGATGCATTGTTCCAAAAGTATATATATATATATATCTATGTATATATGGATAGAATCATGTGTTAACTGAGCACAAAAAGAAGGATTGTTAATATCTTGACTGAAGGATATATGAGTCTTAAAAAAAAATCGTTAAGAGTTTGTTTATTTGGATAGAATCAAGCAACATGCAATAATGACCAATTTGGATGTAAAATTTTATAAATCACTTTTAAATAATAATGCTTTAATTGCTAGGGATTAGCAATAAGCTGATTGGGGGGTCTGATGAACACTTAAATATGTATGCTTAATAAGAGCTTAATTCATCATATTGCATTAATAATGTCATTAAATTCCTCAACTTAAGCATATTTGTAGTCTTTGCATCTTTTGAATTAGCCTTATCTTAATTTTATTTTTTATTGTAGGTTCGGTAAAATAGGCAAAACTTTCTATTTATAGATCAAAATGGTGTAAATCTTGATTTGTTGGAATGCTAATTAAATTATCTACAAGATCATATTTCAAGCATCATCAAGTTTGGGCTCTTTGTGCACCAAAAATAGGCTTGAAGTGAACCCACTTATAGTTTCGATCCAGCTTGACCATGCCTCCGTATGTTGACCATATCTCTTGATACACGTATCCAAATCATATGAATCAAGATGTTCTAGAAAGTTAAGAGAAATATCTACAAATTTCATGAAGGCATGTGATCAAATTCTAAATAATTTGATGTCGAAATCGGTGGTCCAAGTCGGTGCACATGATGATCCAAATTGTCAACAAGATATTTTACAATTATTCCTTTGTAATTTGATAAGTTTGCCCCTGAATGTATCTATAAATAGAGGTGCATTGTGACCCATTAGGGAATCTTAGCTTTAGCTGGGATCTCTTGTTATTGCGTTTTTCTTTCTTGTGTTTTAATGTTATTAATAAATCTCCTTTTTCTTGCAATTTGTTTTCTTTCTTCCATAATGTCTTGCTAAGGTGAAAGGGTGAAACCTTGATATGAGAATAAGGATCCTCTAACCCTTTGATATGTGCTTAATAACCATAATCTTTTGTTATTTATTATGTATGTTTCATATTTATTTCCTTAATCAATCTTGACACCACTCATAAAGTGGAGGACTTGATCCATTGTGTATAATCTTTGGACATCAAATGCCTGAATCCTTTCTAGATATCGTATGCTTCTTCCTTACCAACCCAAGTCTAGTTAGGAACCTTGATTTGTTGTAGATATATGGTGATTGGCACATTAGATGCTTGAACCCATTTACAAGAAATGGTATAAATATTGGTAATGAAACAAATATAATTCATATAACTAAAATGGGCTTAAATGACATACCTTCCAATTGGAACCTCCTTGATGTGTGGATTCCAATTAAGTTATAATGGGGTTGTTTATCCTTATTTGATATATCAAGGGCGGATCACCTAACCTTAGCTTTCATTATTATTATGTTAATTCCTCTTACTTGCGTGTTTTAGTTATTCTCGTTTATTATTTATGAACTTGTTCTTTTATTTGCAATGGTAGGTTTTACCTCCTATTTCCATGGATGGTCTTACCACCTTTTTATTTTTTTTTTACATTTGAAAAGTCGGTAGTACCGCCTACTATCTTTACTTTTATTTGTTAATATCATCTTGTTAATCATTTAAATTATTCATATCATATTTCTCATCCTTTAGTTTGCAGCTCTAAATCCCTTTCCTCGTGGATCGACCCCAGTATTATCGGTTTTATTACTTTGACACTCCTATACTTAGGAGATAATCCTATTTGTGCATGTGTCGTGTATAATGCTTTTCCTACAACAAGATCCATCTTTGCATTAATTATTCCCAACTATTCTAGTAATTACTCTTTCTTATGGCTAATTTACATTTGCTTATTTGTTTATTTTCTTATGCAGCTTCAATCGCATGAAAAAGGCTGTGACTAAACACTAATTAAATTGAACATGAAAAGGGTATTATGCAGACTGCAGGAAAAGAGAAGAAAAAAAAAGGAATCCAATTAAAGTCAAGGCAACTCCTAAATACACGGGTTTCCTATTCTTGCTAATTTTATATTCTCAAGAGCTATCAAGATAGAGAACATTAATAAATAAATCCAGAATTGCTGATCAGCTTAAGTAGCAGGAAGCAACCCTCTTTCCTTCAATATCTTCTCATCACTTTATGAAATAAAGCAACTCACCATTTAAATTTTACAGAATAATTATCAATAAATGTACAGATCCAAATGCAAAGTTGAATTGCTATCAGAAGCATTGAATTTCATTGTTATAACAAATAATTATATTATTATCTGGTAAAATCCCTGCGTCCTATAGCATAAAAATTCTTATTTAAGAAATAAGATTTTCAATATATTACATCTTTGCAACTGAAATGGCTAATAAATAATATCTTCGCAAAAAATATCACAACTGCTTTAAAAGCTTACTAAAATGCACTACACTGCGCCTATAGATCCTTTCAGTAAACTACACGGAAATGATCCCTTCCAGTAAAAGAAGATGGCTTGGACTTGAATAAACTACTTAATTTCAAAAACTGTATAGCACATCACGTGACCGAGGACTAAATTGACTCGTCACGGAGTGACATTACCGTCCAGTGCTATTGAATGAATTCATTCCAAGGGATTTTTGAGCTATCAAAGTTAAGCACTATACCATTACTTTTCGAGGCCAGACGGTTGGAGATCACAGGCGAGAAGGTATTCTGGAAGAACACGACAGTAATCGGCACAGTCATACCCATGGCTAGAAAGTAAAAGGAATCCAACTCCGACCATAATCGTAGAAGGAGAAGAAGAAACATGAAAGATTTCATGTAAGGTACAGATCGATTTTGCACTCGGAACCTTAGGAAACGAAATGGTTGTATTTTGGCGAGATTAGTTTTATAGAAAATTCAAAAAATGGGCCAAATTAGGGGGCTAAATATAGACATATCCTAAAAACTTTTGATGTCATACACACTTTAAGCATAAAATGACAAAAATGCCCTTGTGAATTTAATTATTTCATTTGATATACTGATTCCCTCCACTTACCTCTTCCACCACCATAGTTCTTGAACTTTCATTTTGCCTCCACACCGTCCACCACGCAACACCGTATCTGCAAAGAAATTGCCATTCACCTCCTAACTTTGAAGCATACAAACGCATTCGGACTTGAGGAGGAAAACCAATAGGAACGTAGCAGAGAGCAACTTCGGGTTCGAACCAATTTGTCCCTTTTTTTTGCTTGTTTTCTTAATTGATTGAACTTATATTGGCATTATTAAGATTGAAATAATGCTTGGATTTGTGATAATCGAAGGATTAGAGACTGTATACAGGAAATTTTGAAATTTGAACAATTTAGGAAATTGGGCTAGATTTAGGGATTTTGATTGTGGGATTACAGTTTTTGAGTGTTTTTTGTGATTATTTGATGTTGCTTGAGAGTATGGGATGTGATTGAGATGATTTGGTGGTTGGATTTATGTGAAAATGCTGAAAAGCAATGAGTTTCGTGGCGAAGAAGACCATACCGAGTGTTGGATTTTTCGATCTATCCTCGAGCTTAACACTCGACATCATGTTGGTTTCAACATGTTGAGCGTCGATTTTTGTACTTGATGTCAACGGTCATCGAGTGTCGGTTTCGTGTAAACTGATGCTCACGTATCCGACACTCAACGACATTAGGGGATTGTCGAGTGTTGGTTTCATGGGCTTCGGGATTTGGTTGCTAGTTTACATGAGACTGACCCCCGATAAAATGGAAAAACGCGTGACATTGAATGTCAGTTACATAATCTGACATGAGTCAAAGCCAAGCAGACGAATCTGACAAGAAAACTTTGTTGGATTCTGAATTGGATTAATGTCACTGACCTCCCCAACCTTTTAGCTTTATTTCACCAATATGGACCGTTTGCGTTTTCTCATAAAACTAATCCCTATGTTTTTAAAAAGTCATCATATACACCCTTTCTATTAAAGTCACCGTTATATGACATCATCTTTTCGTCCAAATGTTCTACAATTACTTAAATACCCGTAACCCAAATTTTTCTTTATATTCAATATTACACAAATTAACAAATATTTAATAGTACGAAAATAAATTACATTTAACCAAAAAAATAATAATTCTGACTTGTCCATGTGGACATGAATTATAATTCAACACAATCTTAAAATAGTCATTTATAATGAAAATCATCATAATCTTTATTAAAAGCCAAATACAAATTTAAACCAAAAAAGTTAAAAAATTATATAAATAAAATTTGAAAGTAACGTTAGAGTAAGAGGATTAAAAACAAAATAAAAAAACAACATAAAAAGATCAAAAACAAAATAATGAAAACCAACAAATCATAACCAGCAACCCAACAACGAAACAAAAAAATCAGCGTAGCAACCAGCAAATCATAACCAACAACCTAGCAAGGAAACAAAAAATTAGCATGGCAACCAGCAAATCACAACCAGCGGCCCAACAACGAAATAAAAAAAATCAGTGCAGGAACCAACAAATCACAACCAATGACCCAACAACGAAACAAAAAAATTAACCCAGCAACCAACAAATCATAGCTAGCAACACAACAACGAAACAAAAAAATAACCGCAGCAAACCTACAACAAAACAAAAAAATCAGCCCAACAAAAAAATAAGAAAATCAGCCCAGCAACCAGCAAATCACAACTAGCTAAGTACAAAACCCAGGAGCAAGTTGAGTAAATGGTTGTTGGTGGAAAGATTTGACACAGCAGCAAACACAACCCCAAATTTATGATTTGTAAGCGCAATCCCCAAATTTACGACCCTAAATTCGTCAATGCTAATTGAAGAAGAAGAGGCTGGAATGGGTGTTGTCATAGCTGGTGGTGGTGTGGGGAGGCAAGGAATGGTGGTGGAGGGAGTTGGGGTAGGGGTGGCGGGATAAGAGATTTCCTTTAGCCTTGAGTCTCTTTGTTCAATATCTCTTCGTAGAGACAAGAGCGCAGAAGCCAGTGATGAGTTTGGTGGCTGGTGGAGAGGCAATGGCAGGTGATGAGCTTAGGATTTCCTAAACCTTAAATGCTTAGAGAAGGAAGAAGAAATAAAAATGAAATAAAATGATTTTTCTATTTTTGACTTCTTTAAATAGCATTCGTGAAATGACCAGCTTACTCCTCAAGTTCGACATATTTACATATAGTTAACGATGATTTTAATAGAAGGGGTGTATGTGATGACTTTTTAAAAACATAGGCACTAGTTTTATAAGAATATGTAAACGGTCTATATTAATGAAATAAAGCTCAAAGGTAGGGGAGGTCTGTGACATTAACCCATTCTGAATTCGACTCTCAACAAGGCAGACATCTGACATAGTCATGTTATCGAATGTTTGACTTTTTGGATGTCAATTCCAGTAATCTGATATAGGTTTTGTCGGACACTTGATGATTTACTTCGAGTGTCAGTTTATTGCATTGAGCTATGTCGAGCGTTTTGGTAGTTTGTATGTTTTGCCCTA